>JAOWBL010000013.1:551246-562969 GCA_028564865.1 Zenarchopterus dispar
AGACAGGCTTATCACACTCAATCCATTCAGTGAATATAATGTGGGTAAGGTCCTCAAACTCAATGACAGTAGATTACATTTTATCAGCTGACTAGATTACAAAGTATAACAAGACCTTTACAGCAGTTGTGTAGCTGCTAGTGTGTTTTTTTTTGTTTTCAGCTTTCAAGAGCAATGACTTGAAACAATCTTTATGATGTTGAATTTGAAATAAAAACGTGGAATGAAATAATGTTTCAAATATGTTTTTATAGGACTTAAAGAATCCGAAAAGGGTTATGGAGATAGTACTTGTGATTGTGCTTGCTGTGCAGACTGTGATGGGAGTGGGGTGAGTATGGTTCAGTCAAACCGGGTTTTTACAGACACAAGGTTTATGTGAATACAAACTTCACTGTAATCCTGGTTGAGACCACGTTAAGTTGTTACTGTAACACTCGTTCTTCAGTCATGATTTATTTCATCACGTCAGCAACAGCATTTCTGTAATCACATGTCCTCGACACCTCAAATATTGAAGATTAAAAACCAAGGCACTGGCTATTATTTTTGTTCCAAAACAGTAACAAAAAAATATACTCCTCCATACGTTTCCAGGAGAGCTGCTTTTTTAAATTTATTTTCTTTCTGTAATCTTGTGCCTCCCAGTTATTTTTTTAGTAAGGTGCCTGTAAGAGCGCTAGTGTTTATATTTTCTATAATCTGATTCATGAAGCAAATTTTATGTTTAACAACAACACATTGTGTATTCATAATTTGCTAGTTTGGTGAATTAAGAAAATGTAGAAAAAAAATCACAATGAAAGGAAAATTTTGCCTCCATTAAAATGACAAGTTTTTTTTCTTCCACAAGCTTTTATTGTGAAGTGCATGTAATTATGATCATTTTAGAGTAATCTTAGGTCTTAGAGACTGAATAAAATGCATTTTTCAAAAATCAAAGTAAAATGAACAAGTTGGGATCAAAGTGCAGCTATTTCAGTTGTCGGACTTTAAATGATGGGGGCCGGTGTGACTCAGGAGCTAAAAGAGCTCAAGTAAAACGTTCCCAGTCCATGGTTGACGGCTCCGTCTCCTGCCGGCTACCACCAGTCTAACAAGGAGTCCGAGTGTGAACATGGGCATGGCACACAAAGGTCTTGTTGCTTTTGACCTTTTTTGCAGTAAGAGACTTGTATTCACATTAATATTTCACAATATTTCCATTCAGTAGGTAGAAGTAAAGGAGTTATTTTTGACATTAGAATTCAAGACCTTGACTGAAACTCTTTGCAGTGTGTATGAGTGCAGGGTCATGCGCACTGTTATTGAACTGCAAGTGTGGGTCGTGTTCCAGACACTGGTGTGAACATGTGGAGGAAGAGCAAGTGGAGCGGATCCTGGCTCCACGTCTGCAGCTGGAAGTGAGCTGCTCCGCAGTGTATCAGTACAACATCCAAGGCTGGAGGCTGGACGTGGACAGGATGCGCATCAGGCACGGGGGGGATGATGGCATCGCCCTATATTACAAACAACATGGGCAGAAGGCAACTTGTTTCTTGTACAAGTAAGACAAAAGCTCAGTACTTCAGTGTTTGTTCACTTGTCTCTGTGATCATGATGACACATTAAATGATTCACATCACTGAGCTCATAAAAAAGGGGTCCTTCAAAAACATCACAGGAGCACTCCAGTTTGGGGAGAGATCATGCAGTTGACAGCAGAGGCTTTATTTGGTTTGTTAAGTCTGAAAGTCAAACAGCAAATTTGGTCATCACGCCACTTTTTCTCCAGTCCAGTAAATAAGCTTAAAGCAGCACAAATATGGCAGCACGGTGGCTAAGTTAGCACTGTTGCCTCACAGCAGGAAGGTTCCTGGTTTTACTCCCAACAAGAAGTCTTTCTGTGTGCATGTTCTCCCCGTGCTTGCGTGGGTTTTCTCCAGGTACTCCGGTTTCCTCCCCCAGTCCAAAAACATGTATATGAGGTTGACTGACAACTCTAAATTGCCCATAGGTGTGTGAGTGTGTGTGTGAATGGTTGTTTGCCCTTGAGTGTGGCCCTGCGATGCACTGGTGACCTGTCCAGGGTGTACCCCTGCCTCTCGCCTGAGATGGGCCGGGACTGCCTCCAGCAGACCCCCGTGACCTTGGAAACTTGGTAAAATTTGGAGACAGTTTAGTAGACCGAAGCGCCAAAATAAAGTGTTGATGATGCTTAACTCCTCTGTGGACAAAAACCTGAGGGGGCACTAGTTTCTGTTTACAATTTACTGTTATTTGTTGATTTATTTAAGTATGTCAGATAATTCTAGCCCTGGTTAATTTCACATTGTAAATGAAATAAGGTAATTTGATCTTACAATGGATTTGATGTGGAAAGGAAGGCTATCCCTTTAGTTTACAGATGAGGTGTAAGAGCTGATAGAAAGCATTCTTTGTACTGTGAATATACCGAGTTGCTTCCTGATGTCTTTTTCCAACTCAGACCCCCGGAGATGGAGAGGGAGATGGTGAACAAGACGGTGAGGGCATGCTGTGAGGGCTGGGGTGGACCTCGCTGCTCTCAGGGTAAGAGGAAGAAATAATCAGGCAGTTTACTGGTGAAGTTTTAGTCATCATTTCATTTCTTCTTCTGCTAAGCAAAAAATACTATCAAACTCCAGGATTTTCAAAGGAATCATTTTCCTTTATTTAGGCTCAAAGTTAGTTTTCATCATATTTAACAAAATAGAAGAAACTAACTTTGCTGCAGCTCAAATTGTTAAGCAGATTGCTTTATCATCTGTATTTTCTGTTGTTTTATTGCTGTTTTGAATGTTTTGTTTTTTTAAATTTAGTGTTGCTGTTTCATAGTTGAATTGTTTGTCATATTGGTACTTGAACAAATCCCAGCGTCTGTCTCCATCATTTTGAGTTAAAAAACAGAGGAACAAAGATTAATTGCATCCAGTTGAAAACTATACAATTCTAATGTAGTCATGTTTTCTTTTTTGTAGTCATGCAGTACATTTGCAGCTTTCATCCTTTTCCTGAGCCACTGTCTCTTTCCTCCACTTCATAGGTGTGGGTTGGCGTGGTCGGTGCTACTCCACATGGAGCTGTGAGGAATTTCCTGGCGTTCATAATTCTTCCCTGATGTCCATGGAGCAGTGCTGCAGCACCTTGTGGGGACTGAGCTGGAGAAATGCTTCTGACCAGACCTGCCTGTCTTGCACTTACACTCTCCTTCCAGGTCTGAGTAATGTGCATAATAAATCAGCTTTTACCTTTTACCGTTAATATGTGAATCTTATTTTTTTTAATTTCCTATTTATCAGTTTAACAGAGAAAAGGTTTGCTCAATTACATATTCATATGATAGCAACCAGTCAGGGATCTATATGAGACAATTCACCTCTTTCCAGATGCCCAGTCTTCTCCTCTGGTGCGTAGTGGGCTGCTGGGTACTGCCAGGGTCCCTCAGAGCTCAGCCACTTGCATGTCCTGGGGTGGAGCCCACTATCGCACTTTTGACGGGAAGCACTTCCACTTCCAGGGCAGCTGCACTTACCTGCTGGCTTCATCCACTGATGGGACCTGGGCTGTGTACATCAGCACAGTCTGTGATGGAAGAGGGGAGTGCAGTAAGGTACTATCTCCCTCCCTCCTGTCGTATGTACTCTAAGTAAGCAAAACTAGTGACATCAAGAAGTCTAACTGGGCACCAAAAGGTGACAGTTTACCCCGTGTAGTTTCTCATTACTTGCTACTGTGCAGTGTAAAAGCCTGTATATAAGTCTGGTAATGTGTCTGTGTCCTGCTTTCAGGCTCTAAGGATGATGCTGGGCCTGGATTTGGTTTCAGTTCATCACAGGAACCTAACCCTGAACAACCTTCCCGTTACAAATGGGGAACCACTATTTCAAAATGGTAAACCACTCTAAAGACTTCCTGAAGACTTCTTCTAAATTCCTTATGGCATGGACAGGATGTGCACATCAGGTGCACATCATAGATCCCAACACATTCATATCAGCAATCAAACAGATGGATCAGCTAGGAGATAAATATAAATATAAGCATGCCATGTCATGCTTATCTACCTTTCATGGAGAATGCACAAAATAATATTCCAAGTTTAGTGGATGTTGGTGACATTTTACCATTTGTTGTCACGGGACAACAGCCCTGGTGCACAAAGTTGCATTTCGTTCTTTCTGATCTCTCTGTCTTCCAGGGAAACGAGTATCAAAATACTACTACATACTCCTCCTAAACATATTCCAATTTGATCATAAAATTTCACTCTATGATTTCTTGCAGGAGTAAGTCTTCATTGGCTGGGGGACTTTGTGTTTGTGGAGAGCAGCCTTGGGGTGAGAGTGAAGTTTGACCTGGTCAACACCGTGCACCTGACGGTGACTGCTGAGCACCTGTCAGCCACCAGGGGGCTCTGTGGAGTCTACAACAACAACCCTAAAGGTGGCAAAGCCAGCACTCAGCTTCCTCAGGCCCAGGGTCACATAGTCGCTTCTTTACTTTCTGTTGAACGACTTTGTGAAAAAAAATAAGTCTCGATTTAATAATTCTATACTTTAAACCTAAAATTTGCACAGCTGACAATGTCTTAAAAGTATTTAATACTGTCTTAATATGGCTTTGTATATATTGTTTTATTTGCCCTTTGTGCTCACAGCAATAAAACTCCACAATGTACAATTCAAGAGACTTAAATCATGTCTATAGCAAACAATTTCCATTTGAGGATTATGAAAGTATTTTTGAATTTGAATTGAATATTTATGTTTAACTGTGTGCTTTTAATTGGCTCTGTGGACAGAATTTTTTGTAGTGAATTGAAATGTTGATAGCAACCACGTTTTAGTTAGCATTTGCTCATTTTAAATGTGTATGTTAATAAATTTGACTTTCGTATATACTGGTAATCTTTTATGTTGGTACTTTTAGATGATTTCTCCACTTTGGGAGGAGCTGTATCTCTGTATGCTGCCAGTTTTGGAAACTCCTGGAAAGTTCCAGACCAGCATAATGAGGTTCTGCACTACACTGAATATATTTCACTTTCACTAAACATCACAGCTTTTAGTACCACTTTATGTTTTTTCTCTGGATGTGTATGTTCTTTGAGTTCACTCTGAGAGGATCCCAATTACTGCTTTTTTTTTTTACAACATATCCAGAAGTGACCATACAATCACCAACCTGTAGGATATAAATAGTTGAAGTAGCTTCCTCTGTTTTGTATCAGAGCTCTAAGGCCTGTATTGAATCACACTTCTGACATGCGTCGACAGTAACCGAGTCTCTCCGTGTCTCATGTCTCCGTCAGGGCTGCAGCGATGCGGCTGAGCTCGGCCACAGTTGTGATGTCACAGGCGACGCCGCTCTTCACAGGCAGGCAGAATCCGTTTGCCACCAGCTGTTGGAGCGCCCTTTCACACACTGCCACCGCCGGGTGAGACACTGCTGCTGCTTGGCACAGTCGCACCAATCACTACTTTTTACTGGAAAAGCGTCCTTTTTTTTAATCTAATTTGATGTAATAAGCTCACAACCCAGTTCCCACAAACATTTTCAAAAATACAACAATCTGACATCAAAATGCATGTTAGCAAAGGAAAAGTATAGGAGTATTTTTAAGTGTGGTGGGATTGAGGATCAAACCGAGGATTATCAGATGAGACAATGAGAGTTAAAACCCAACAGAACACACCTCTGGATGATTATACAGTAAACAAAGAGACTGCCAATACGCCAAGGGCATCACAACCCGGTACAAAGTTTATGTTCAAAGGCTTGGCATTTCTGATCGTAAAATGTCAGAACTCTGTTGTTTCAACAATTCCAGTAAATACTGTCAAACAATTAGTCTCAAATCTTAGTACCTGGAAACCACCGTTAGATGTTTATGTTCTTGACCCCTCAGATATTGTCATGCCACCATGGTCAGTGAGGTCAGGAATACATCAGAAATGACCACTCAAAACAGCCCACTGCCAAACTCAACAAAACCAAACTGTATCATGCAAGCAAGAGGCAATATACCATATCAGCTAAACAGAAGTACACACCAGATGGACACAAGGACGTGTGACACATTTTCTGTAGTCAGATGAGGTCATCCTTTGGCTTCATTTTAGGATGAAAATGAAACAAAACAAAATCATTAAGTTGTGTATGCCAAAGTTGACAAACGTAGTGTCACTTGTCAGGAAATTCAGGACCCCACTGCAGGAGACAGGAGGCTGGAGTTTCCAAAAACAGACAGGTATAATGGAAACAAACACTGCAAAAAGCGAGAAAACCAAAAACCCATGTCGAATATAAATAATCCGAAACTAAAAATCAGTGAAAAGCAGAAACAGGACTGGCACGATAAGTTCTTCTTCAAAATAAAACAAGAACTTATCAAAACCCCTAATCCTGACAATCTAAAGGTGAAAAAATTCAAAGGGTGAAAAAATCCATCTCTGATGATATGAAAGTGCGTCAGACGTCATGGCGTGGCTGACCTGCAGACATATGAACGTAGCATTGATGCATGGACAAACCTGTACATACTGGAGAGACATCAAGAAAAGACAACAAGGGGTGTCTTTTCCTTGGAAAGTCTGAGGTTTTTTTGAGCAGGACATTGATAAAGCTTTGTAGTCACAGAAACATGCACCTGCCGTCCACAATAGTCTACTTTAAAATCGAGTGAATCCTCACGAAGACGACGCTCGGACAACACCAACCACACATGGTTGGTGTTGTCCGAGCAGCTGAAATCCTGCGTTCAACAGAAATGGACACAGACTCTGCTAATATTTTCTATTACCAAACTAATGATATGCACAATTAAATGGGTAGACGTGTATACAATGGTTTTAAAAAAGAATGTAGCCAATATACATTTCTAAAGCAGCTAAATCTTCTAACTAAAAAAATATGCTGCGAATAAAATCCTTCAAAACCAGCTTCACATTTACCAGCTTCAGAATCTCATTATCTCACCATTTCATCAATATTCAAGATCCTGTTATATCATCTGCATAACTGTAGAATGAGTCTTCTGTCATAATCAATATATTTGTATTTGCTAAATTGTTTATACATTTGATATTTTCCGGAAGAAGAACATTTTCATGAAGAAAGAACTTTTTAGTTGGTCAAGCTCGAGCTTCTGCTCATCATTTCCTTGTTCACTCAGCAGAAGCATTGACTGATGGGATTCATTCTGATCACTCAGTCTGACATCCGGTCACTTGATTCCACTGAAGGAGTGGGCCAGCATGGTCAATACTGTGAAAATGTGCTTCCAGACTGAGCAGGGCTTGAATATTTCTGAGCTCGTGTCTGTGTCTGCCAGGTGGACCCAGCTGCCTACATCGACACCTGTCTTTACCTGTACTGTAGCCTGGCACCCACAGACAGGGAGGGTGCAGTGTGTGACACCCTGGCCAGCTACGCCCGCGAGTGTGCCCAGCAAAACATCATCATACTGTGGAGGACAGCCCAACTTTGTGGTATGACGACGTTCTGTGTAAATGACAAAGGGAAATATCGGCAGTGAAATCTGTGTGAAATCGGTCTGATTCTCATAATATGGCAACAGAAACTGTAGGTGACAAACACTGTTTTTCACATTTGAGCATCCACAGGATATACGTGTCCAGGCTGTGACAGGCAAAGCACTGGGCCTCTTGCACTTTGCTTCCACCCATTTTCCTCTCTTTTTCCAGGTCGTGTCTGCTCCAGAGGTCAGGTGTTTTCAGACTGCGTGTCCTCCTGTCCCCCTAGCTGCTCCTCACCTCAGCCAGTGGGCTCCGCTGCAGCCATGGGCCAGTGCAGGGAGGAGTGTGTGGGGGGCTGCGAGTGTCCTCCCGGCCTCTACCTTCACCAGGGCACCTGTCTGAAAAGAGATGACTGTCCCTGTTTCCACCGCAGACGCACTCACCAGCCAGGGGACACCATACAACACAGATGCAACACCTGGTGAGGTTCAAGGTTTGCTTTTACTTATTTCCTGCATCTCTTTCTTTTTTCAGCCTTTTGACACTGATCTGCTATTTACACTCCCAAGTGTGTGCAGAGCAGGCCAGTGGCAGTGCACGGGTGAGAAGTGTGCAGGACAGTGCACTCTGATAGGGGCATTACAGGTGACCACTTTTGACAAAAAGAGGTATTCAGTGCAGGGAGGAGACTGTCCCTTCGTTGCCGTGGAGGTAAGACACATGTGGTGTTCAGTGCACACAGTTACAAAATCAATGATGGGCTTTTGGCAGCCACTTGTCTTTTGTCCTCAATTGTGTGTTCAGGACTTTGTTGACAGGAAGGTGGTGGTGACTGTGCGCTGTGGGGAGTGTGCAGCAGGAGGACAGGGACGTGGGGGAGAACCTGGCTGTCTAAAGGAAATGTCAGTCGGGGTGCTGCGTACCACAGTCACAGTCACAGACACGGGTGAGTTAGTCTGCTAACAGGGAAGACGCTGTCTTGGGATTTTTTTCTAATGTTTTTCTCCAGGCGGTTGTAAGCTCACTCACACAAGTAAACTGAGCCCAACCTGTCTCCGTTTCTTACCAGAACTTCTCATTTATTCATAAAATTAGCTATTGTCTCCTAAATGTGCACTTGGGTGCACGTAAGATTATGATCATTGTTAAGATAAGAACATAAGGAGCTACAAACTCATCACAAATGAAAAAGCATGTGGGAAGAGGACTTCAGGGTGCTCTTTTATAACAATCAGCAAATCCAATCATGATGCTTTACACGGCAGCTGCACATGGACAGTTTTGTGTCTGTATCTTACAGGGATGCAGCCGTTGCTGACAAACTCCTGACTGCAATCACACAGACATGTACAAGCCTGCCAAATGTGGGGCTTTTTTTTTTACACGACTGGTTTTTCATGATGGTAAACGACAGTGGAAGAGTGTTGCTTCTGGCACAATTAATAAACATCGATTCCATCAAAGAAACACTAGTCTAGTCCATCCATCCATCCATTTTCTATACTCACTGGTTTCTGTAGAGGGTCACGGGGGTCTGCTGGAGCCTATCCCAGCTCATTAAGGCGATAAGCAGGGGTACACCCCGGACAGGTCACCAGTCCATCACAGGGCTACATACAGAGACAAACAACCACACACGCTCATACTCACACCTACGGCCAGTTTTTAGAGTTCTTAATTAACCTAACAAACATGTTTTTGGACCTTCTGGATGTGAGGCAACAGTGCCAACCACTAAGCCACCGTGCTGCCTGCTAGCCTAGTCTTCCTTTCTACTGCAGTTACAAAAACCAAACACTGTCTCACCTGGTAAAGCCTGGTACTGTTACTTTTAGGTGTGGTGACAGTGAATGGCCGGAGGGAGACGTTGCCTGTGAGGACAGGGGACCTGGTTGTCCGCAGGGCCTCGTCATCGTTTCTCCTAATTCAAACTTTTGGAGCCCAACTACTTTGGTACTTAGATGGATCCTTCGCCCTCATCAGTCTGCAGCCTGGATTTGCTAACAAGGTGAATCCGACCATTTTAAACTTTTTTTTTAAACATAGCTCATTCTTTTATTTCACCTCAGCCTTTTACTTTGATTTCTATTTAACTGAAGACTCTACGAGCCCAGTACTTGTTTTGTTTCATGGTTTTGTTTGTTTGTTTCTGTGGTTTTCTCCTGCATCTGTTTCAAGGCTGTAGCATATTCCATAAAAGACTTGGGAAGGGGTGATTTACAGCCACAATCCCAGTCTGTCAAGCACTGGACCACTGGGGTTCCATTCAGAAATGTTACTTGATACTTTGCTGTGCAAAAAACACATCTCATGTTAACCTTGAGGAGATGCAGGCTCACTTTCTTCACTAGCACCTTGGATGGACCATCAGACAGTCCAAACGTGTATTGTGGTCAGCCGAGTTAATATTTCAGATATTTTTTGCTATTTGCTTTGGTCCCAAGACAAAAAGCACCAACCAGTTATTACCGACCAGTCCAAAAGCCTGGCTCTGTGATGGTGTGGGTTGGTATCAGTTTCCTTTTGTTAAAGAACATTTACACTTTTGTGATGGGAGAAGAAAAGCACACAGCTATTTTAACATGTACTGTCTTAAGATGATGTAACATTATAAAATGATTAATATCTTTACTGATCCCATTTTTTTTAATGTGACCTGAAAGGGATCTTTACCAGTAAATTAAATAAAGTTGTCTGTAATGAAATGAAACAATTACAGTAATTTCAAGAATCACATTTAACCTTTATATTCTCCACACTGACTCAACCTTTTCTCAAGTGTTAACTTTTGATTTTTTTTTAATATAGTTGTAAAACACAAGCTATATCAACACAAATAAAAGAAACAATCAAACTCAATGATAATGCAAACTCATCGCATGGACTTTTCAGCCTGTTTTGTTAAAGGGTGTCTGTGGTGTGTTTTAGGTGCGGGGTCTGTGTGGAACACTGACATGGAGCCAGCACGACGACTTCACCACACCAGAAGGAGACGTGGAGAACAGTGTGACATCTTTTGTGGAGAAATTCACCACAGAGCAGTGCAGTGTGCCAGGAGGGGCTCCCCCCGACCCCTGCTCCACATACACCCAGAGAAGAAACTATGCAGAGACAGTGTGCGCCATCATACACAGCCCTGTCTTTCAGGTCAGTGTCTGCAAAGTGCAGTGAATTCATCTCTTTGATCAGCAGCACAGCTCACTTTCACCTCTGTCGTGCAGGCGTGCCATGACGTGGTAGAGAGGGAGCCCTATTTCCGCCTCTGTCTGTCAGAAGTGTGTGGCTGTGCCCACAGGTCTTGTCACTGCACTGCACTGACTGCGTATGCCCAGCACTGTGCTCAGGAAGGCGCTGCGGTCCACTGGCGCAACCAGACCTTCTGCCGTAAGTTCACTGGATTTTAAAAGTTTAATGTGGGAGGCCGGTTTGTCATTTTTGATGAAGACAAGGTCACAGTCATCGAACAAAAGAATACATTTGATATGGATTAAATTATTAGGGAAGAATAAATCTTTTTTCCCCTTATCAAGTTTCAAAACTAGGTAAATACATTACAGATAAACAAGACAGAGTGGGATCATGGATTGTGTCATTATTTACCAAAAAGCCAAAATGGAGAAGCAGTGTGTAGGAAAACTAAGCACACCCCATTAATCAATAGCCTTTAAAATAACCTTAACTAGATTGTTTTCATTTCCTTTCTTTCTTCCTTTCTTTCTTTCTTTCTTCCTTTCTTTCTTTCTTCCTTTCTTTCTTTCTTTCTTTCTTTCGTTCTTTCGTTCTCTCTCTCTCTCTTCCTTTTTTGATAACTGCATGACTATCTGTCTCTTAAACTGGAGGAAATTTTGGCCATCTTCTTCTCAACAGTAAATCAGTTTATGAGAATTTCTTCGAGCCCGGTTGTCTCAAGATGCCTCTGCAGGATTTCAGTTCGATTTAGGTCTGGACAAAATTTAGACCAAGCTTTGCATGTTAGATGGCTTTGCATTTAACACCAGAATACTTTGATATAGAGAGAACTTTATATGTGACACAGTAAATGAAAAGTGCCAAGTTTCTATGGTTGCAAAACAAGCCCAAATGATCACTACTCCACCACTGTGCTAATGTCTAACTAGAAGACAAATCTAGGACTTGTATGTTCTCTACAACAGGTGTTTACACATACATGTGTCTTCACTGAGTACCGTACGTCTTTTTCACCATGAATTAGTATGTATACACACACACACACACACACACACA
>JAOWBL010000013.1:576590-595595 GCA_028564865.1 Zenarchopterus dispar
ACACACACATACACATATATATATATATATATATATATATATATATATCTGTATATATATATATATATATATATAGTTGATTATTCATGCAGTTCTTATTACTTAATGTCAAATCAAAGATTGAGGTGACTCTAGTGCCCAGAGAAATGATGAATGTATTGATATATTGCCCCATGAAAAACTGTTTAACAACTATGTATTTGCCCAGTTTCTACAGATAGATATTAAGAACAGCATTTTTCATGTTAAATTTAGCAGAATAAAATTATTACTGTAAACATTCATTTGTGTATTTTCTTAATCCGATTCTGAATTATAAACCTATAGCAGAAAGAGATGGAATTATTTGGGAAGTACTAATTAATACATATGCACACAGACATAGTACTCAAGTGTATGATTACTAAGTTATACAATAAATATTCTTATGACCATAAATTTCATATGTTGGTTTCTGAAAGTTTCTGAAACAGAAACGACTGAATAGGGGGCTTAAAAGTTGGTGTGGGAAAGTCAAACGCTACCAAGGTGAGGTTGTGGAAGACAGACGACAGTCACAGCTCATATACCACAGGAAAACTGAACACAGCAACAGGACACGAGGTTTTATACTGCATCAGCAAGATCTCTGCCAGGCAAACATTTCAAAATGTCAAGAGGTGCTGTTCAAGCTCTTCTGAGGAAGCACAAAGAAAAGGACGGTAAATACAGTGGCCAGCCAACCAAGTACCAAATAAAAGACGCATTATGCTTACTTCAAAACTCTAAGCCCATTTCTTTTTCCCCAGTTCCCATTTACACAATCCAAAAACCTCCTTACATGTTTTGGTAATATTATGCAGCGTAGATGTAAAAATGTTGCTTAAAAAACATTGCTTTGAAATAGTTCAATGATTTTCTCCAGCTATGTGTACAAAATGATGATCCTCTTCTCAGATAAATGCTCATAGATGGGTACTCCTTTTGTATAAAATAATCATTACAGTTATAAATCTCACATGTTTCTGTTTTTAGTGTTTGGTCAAAAGCCGAGTTGTGTGTCCGGCCATGTCCGTGAATTGAAATGGACACAAATACGTGTGTGCAATGTTAATCTTTTCCTGTCATTTCTCCCTGAAAATCTTTCCACATCCAGCCCTGATGTACGCCAGTATCTTTGGGAATGTGTCGGCCATCATCCAACGTCTTTACTCAGGGACGGCCCGCTACCACACCCAGATGCTGAGAGTCCGGGAGTTCATCCGCTTCCACCAGATCCCCAACCCTCTCAGGCAGAGGCTGGAGGAGTACTTTCAGCATGCCTGGTCCTACACCAATGGCATTGACATGAATGCTGTGAGTACTGACCCTAACTCACCCCAGCCTTGTGTACAAACACCCACACTGTTAACATAATGAATGACGTTGTGCATTATGTCACACATGAGCACAGGAAAGGCCAGAGAATGTATAACTGTCTCAGCATGCACTGTATGGTCACTAGCACAATTTTGAAACCTGGCGATGGTTTCATATGCACTAAGAAGTTTTTACATTCAGGTACAGGGGTGCCGTGGGTCACAGTGGGTAGGAAGATGCTGCCTAAACCCACATAACACACTCAAATACACAGGCAATGTCCCAGTTACATCCTCTGTTTCTCTGCACCTGCGGCACACATATGTAGCCCCACACACCATTCTAATCATATACCCATCACTGAAGTAGGGCATGAGGAAGCACATATCATCTCTGCTGACTAGAACACATCATAACATGCAAAGTATGTAAGTGAATATACAGTGTTGTGTAACTACTAATTAACTGTCTGACTGTTGAGTCATCTCTGCAGAATATATGAATTGTTTCAGGGTTATCAGCCTTTTGCCGTTGGTTTGTAAGCTGTTATGTTATCTGAAAGATCCCTTTATGACACACGTATGTGCTCATAACTTCACAGCCCATCTTCCAGTATCCAATTTCTATGTCAAAATTGCCAGTTACAGCACACTGTAATCAGGAGCTCATCATTTTCTCTGAAACCTTTCACAAGCAAAATGGAATCTGCCCTGATGGAAACATTACGTTTGATTCATCACAGCGCAGGAAGTGAGCTACTAAAGTAGAAATGAAAAAAAAATCAAATCTGCAAATCATTCGTTTCAGCATGATTAGGGAAAGTCTACTGTAATAGTTATGATTGTGTGGAGCAGATCCTGCGTCTTTCTCTTTATGACTGATTCAGTCAGCTATAACCTTTTTCAACCTCTTTCATGAAGATGAAAAAGAATAAAATGCAATGAAACTAAAAAGCACAAATGTTTTGATAAGAGTAGGAGAAAAGAGAGAATTTGTACCTTCTGAATGTGTCAAAAGAAGCTCCTTAGGTCTCTGTAGAGGGTGCGCTTTAAAGTGTGATGATACCAGACGCCTCTTCAGACACACGCAGAGCTTAATAACAAATAAAAATTGTAACTTAGCCTTAGACGGATTGATGTTTGGATGAAGCACAGTGTGTGTCTCTAATTTGTGCGGTTTAGTGGAAACAGAGAAAATAACAGACTTTGAGAATGATTACACTGATGTGTTTCATTAAACACAGAAAAGCGTCTGAATAAATATAAGCTTCATTTGACGTTTGATCTTATGAAAACATGATTTTACTGGTGAATTTAACTCTCTTTTCTCTGGTTTAGAATGGGGCAAAAAATAGGTGAAGCAAGCATCATCCATCTTTTTTTACTGTTGTATATTTTCCCACCCGACTGGTATAAATTTCAGTTTCTAACTTCTATTAATGTGGAGCACTGTAAGCATTAGTTTCAAAGGGATTATTCTTCATATAATGGTTATTCCCAGTGATTACAGGGAACATGCTGTCTTAGTTGTATAATTTAAACTAGGTTAAAAGGTTTAAACTAAGTTTTAGATTTAGTCTCTGTAGCTGTTGCTGTCTGCTCCGCCGTGTTGGAGGAAAGTTTTGATCTTTGAGGGCAGACAGCGATTACAGTAAAATGCTTGGAAAGAAAAAGTCATTTATACACTTGCTGCTGGTTAAAATACATGTAATTTTTTTACTTGCCAATATTTATCTGCTATTCTTTGAGTTATTTGAAGAAGAGTTTAAAGTTACTGTGGTAAGTGGATGCTGATATGTTGATGACTTGTCAGACAACCCCAACACTGTGGAAGTCAGATTTTAAAGGCCAGCTACATCATGTGCTTCTCTGGCTCCAGTTCAGGGGTGTTTGTATGTTACTGACATCCTGGCTACACTGTCATTATTTTATATGAAACTTTAAATGTTGCTGTCACTATACATTAATATGACTTTTACATTATCTTTTCTATTAAAAGGGGGAAAAAAAGACACTTCCTTGCTTCAATTTATCCATAATGAGCATAAGTAAATTTGTCTGATGAGGAGAGATATGGAGAAAGAGATGAAGAGAAAGCCCAATAAGGGGTTGAGTCAAGAAATAAATGGAACACACTATAATATTCCTGGACATGAGAGAAATGGAAAGAGAGAAGCACAGTGTGGGTGTTTTAGATACAGAGCAGTTCTGTTCTGTGAAGTCAGGCAGCGAGTTAGAGGAAGTCCAGAGCCTGCTGCTTAAAAGGGCTCTCAATGAAATCAAATTAAAATTAAACCATTTCTTTATTTTAATAACACTCAGGAGGCTGCTGACTGTCTTCTGATAGACTTTCTCCAGTACAGTTTGTTTGGCAATGAATCAACTCTCAATATATTTGTAGTCTGTAATACTTCTGACATTAGCTTTGTGCTCATGTTGGTGTTTTGCTATTAATATCATGTATCAGTGCTTATCTAATCTCTCTCCTTCCTTCTACACCCGCTCTAACTGGTTAGATATTTTTTGTGCTTTTATTATGATGTTGCTCATCCATTTCTTGTTGGTCTTCTTCGGTCCCCTCCTTCTGTGCTGTGCTCTCGACTGCTCCTTCTCAGGTGCTGAAAGGTTTCCCCGAGTGTCTCCAGGCAGATATCTGCCTCCATCTGAACCGGACATTGCTGCAGAACTGTAAAGCTTTTAAAGGTTCTTCCAAGGGCTGCCTCAGGGCACTGGCCATGAAGTTCAAAACCACCCATGCACCACCGGGTGACACGCTGGTCCATGCTGGGGATGTCCTCACTGCTCTGTACTTCATATCCAGGGGATCCATAGAGATACTGAGAGGAGATGTGGTGGTGGCTATCTTGGGTAAAACAATAAATAATGTGATCTTTTGTCTATATGTTTTTGTTTAGTTTAATGATCAAAGTACAGCAGTGGTCACCTACCATATTGGGTAACTGCAGAGTTTGTATGTCCTTGTATGGATCTTCTTCAGGTACTCTGGCTTCGTTCTTAAAATACAAAACAGGCATGTTTTGTATTTTCTGAATTTTCAGTAAGAGTGAGCGTGAACGCGTATCGTTATTTGACCTATTCGTCTCTGTGTGGCCATGATGGACTGTCAACCTGTCCAGGGTCTACGCTGCCTCCCACTCTGCCCCCTCTGACTTTATGTGCTTTCACAGCAGTTACGCTCTAAAGTGTTTGCACTTTCAAACATGATTGTTATGACTTTTTCACGTGCACACATATATCCTGTAATGATTACACACAACAACTGACTCATTTTCCATTGCCAGAAGCAGCATTACCGCAAATAAAAAACTTTTTTGTTTCTACTTTAAAGGTTAAAAGGCTGTCGTGGGCTGACATTTATGATAGTAACAAACATTTATTTTGAAAATAAACTCGATTCCATCTAACTCCTGCTTGTTGAGCTATGTTTGACAGCTTTGTTTAAATTCAGTTCTATAATAGATTATTAATCCCAGAGGAGAATTCTGTCATTGCAATTTTTAAAAAAAAGCAGTTAGTCATTAATGCACAGTCATAACAGGGAGTTGTTGTAGAAGGTTATAAGTGTGGACAGAGGTGATCTTTTATTTTGCATGAATATTTTCTATTTTCCATTTCAGTAAATCTGGGGAAAGTCTCGAACTTAAGACATTTATTTTATCAGTGAAGAAGAAATACAGTATTTTTCATGTTTTATAACTTAATGTTATAAACACCACACTCCATACCACATCAAAGATATTCTTTATTTTGATGCAAACACTGAAGGACCTAAACTCTTGCTGGAACTCTGTCCATTCTGGCAGACAGCCTCAGATGTGTTATCATTTGCAGCCTCAGAACATCCTGGTATTTCTTTATCCCTCCTCCACTTCCAAATCTTTTTGTAGAGTTCATATGGTGTTTGAATGCTCCTCCTACAATCTACAGCCATCTTTTTTCTGTCCTTAACTGTATATACTGTTACTGCGCAAATCTGATATTCCAGCTCCTGTTTCATAAAAGAGAAGGGCATTCGTGGGCCTGCTGCCCCACTAGCTGGCAGTCCCATCAGTTTGGTCACTTTAAGGCAGGCTGGAAGGGGTTTCAGTTTCGACTGTTCTGCTGGCACAGTAGACATGATGAACGAAATCAGACCTTCCTTTGTCCTCCTTGCAAAGTTACCACTCAGCAGTAACATGGTTTGCTGCTCCATTGCTTGTGAGTCAGATGGCAGCCTCTGTGTGTTGCTGGAGGCGCTCTCTAACATGTTTACACAGGATTAGTGGTGTGTACTCTGCTAATGAGAAATCACAAACAGGCTTTCTCATCACTGCTGTAAGAGAAGTTGTTTATGTTGGACCTGGGAAGACTGCATGGTGAAGAGAGCTACCAGAGCTGTGCAAGGTTTGGAGAAAAATAGCAGTGGAAACGCAGAACTTTACTTAGAAGAGAAGGAGAGAGAACAATGTATGAGCTCAGGGGTTGTTACATGGGTACAGCCTTGGTTATTTAAGTTTTCTTTGGCGTACAAAGGCTCATAGATGTTTCAGATGTTTCAACAAATTCACCTGTGCAGCTGTCTTATTGTAGTTACTCTTTTTGAAATTACAAGGAACTCAAGAAGCCCTAATAGAGGAGAAATGCATGGAATTGTCTTTAAAGCCAGACCTTTAGAGGGTATAAACTCTGGAGCTCTGTCTTCATTTTTTTAACCAAAATAAATAAATAATAATAATAATAAAAAATAATAATAATTGAACATATTCATATTTTCTGAAAATCCTGTTACCCTCTAGATACTAATGCTACCCATTAAAAACTGTCAAATAGGCCAGAGTTGGTGGTGCCATCTATTGGCAGATACAGTATATCACAGTTACTCCCAGTGGTTAGGTGAACAAAACACAGTGATATACTGGTGATAACTTCATAAACAGGGAAATAAAAACAAATAATAAAAATGAACTGGTTACATATTATTTATGGAAAAATGGACACTTGGCTACATGGCCTTTGCAGTCAAACTTGACCTGCTGTAGAATATGCTGTACTTTATTTACTGTAATATTACAGTAAACATATTTATACTTACCAAAAAAATACATTTAGCTCGTATTTTGAAATGCACAAGTCCTAAGTGTAAAAAATATCAAGTAATTATCCCTTTCCATATTTTCATGGTTCGTGAAGATGTTTCTGATCTGTAAAAGCTCTTTAATTCTCCACTATTGTTCAAAAGTTCCAGGCTTTAAGCATTTGTTATTTACATCTTTGTGGGTCATTGACCCATCCAACCATCCTGTGGGTTATTGTCATCTGCAGGTTCAGGTTCCTTTCTTCATATTTGTGCATATTTAACACGTGTAGGTTATAAAGCTATCAACCCATCAGGTGTGATATTGTAGTCAAATGACTTAAGGTGAAAATGGCTGTGAAATCCAATGAGATTGAAGGCCCCTGCTTCTGTTTTCAGAGCTCAAATGCCATCTTTTTACTGCACTCAAAGAGTGTCCTTCAGCTTTCTTCTCTTGACTCTTTGCAGGGAAGAATGACATCTTTGGCGAGCCTATCAACCTTTATTCCCGACCAGGTAAATCCAATGCTGATGTGAGAGCTTTAACTTACTGCGACCTCCATAAAATCCTCAGAGAAGATGTTCTGGAAGTGCTGGACATGTATCCCGAGTTTGCAGATCACTTCTGGAACAACTTGGAAATCACCTTCAACCTCAGAGATGTGAGTGTATAGTCCCAGTCCCAGAATATAGGATTAGAGAAAAGTTATGTAGATTTTCATTCTGAATAGTTCAAACTATGACTGAATGCATTGTTGTCTACTGAACAGCATTCCTTCCTCTTCTTTTCACCTCTGATTCACACCACGGCACCCCGAACATAATATTTTTATCATGAATGCTTGATGCCAATGTTCATTTCAGACCAACATGATCCCAGGCTCTCCGAGCAGTGATGATTCCACCTATGGAGGATTCAACAAATTACGCAGAAGGAAGTTATCCTTCCGAAGACGCACAGAAAAAGGTCATTTGTCCTCTGCTGCTTTCACCTCTCACTTTATTTTACTTTTGCAAATAAATGAATTGTCTAAATGGACAGAAAACCTCAGCTCTGATCCAGCTGAAATGACCATGCTTGCTCACCTTTGACCAGATGATGCTGATGCAGGGGAATTAAAGAAGTCCCATAAGTCTGTGAGGCGGAGACATCGGGGGGCAGCAAATAACCAAAAAGAGAAAGAGGAGGCGTCAAAGAAACACTGGGGGGCACATCGAAGCTCGGTGTCTTCACATTCCAGTGGTGATGAGGTATTACTCAACGCCATGATTGCAGCTGGTTTATTATACTTGGTGTGCTTTCTGTTTTGTACACCATGACAGAGTAGGAACTGAGCCTGTAATGTCTTGAATGTACTCTAACAGGGGGAAGAGTCAGTTGTGAGTGGGCTTGCTCCACCTGCAATGCTGGAGACTCCAAAGGCTCAAGCACCAATGAACTTCAGTGAGAATACTGAGGGTGATAGAGACCCCAAGTCTGGCAACACCTGCAATGCCCTGTCAGGTAGATGACAACAGAAAAGCCTCCTAGGGTGCCTTTATTCTTAAGCATTGGCGTATTGTTTTTAATTATGATTTTTTTATTTGATTGCATAGCACTTTTGTCTGTTTTTGCTGTTTTTAAATATGCTGTAGAAATAGATTTGGCCTTGAACACACACATGGACATGCTCGTGTCTCTCCTTCCACCCCCTCATTCAGGTGCATTCTCAGGGGTATCCAACATCTTTAGTTTCTGGGGAGAGAGCCGAGGAGGTGGTCAGTACCAAGAAGTCCCCAGCTGCAGCCTAGCCTCTCCCCCACCTGCCAACACACCACTGCATAGCCTGAGCCGACAGCAGCGCAGCCAGCTGGAGTCACGTCTGGACTTGCTTCAGAAACAGCTCAACAGGTGCAGCTAGTAGTCTGGCTGTTCTACTTTGTTTGTTTCTTTGTGCTTTGGCAGTTGCTGCTCTTTTGTGTTTTCTTTGGAATATAAGAAGAGAAGACATCTTTATCGTAGACATAAAATGTCTTTTTTTCATAAGTTAACTGAAGCGAGCGTCTCAGCTCCGGTCCATCTCTGTCATGTGTTCTGAACTGTTATTACCATATGAATTAGCATACAATAATGAGCCTGAAAGCTCCGAGTAGCAGAGATATTTTACTTGCTGTTTTATTCCCAAATACTTACATTTCACTGCAGTTAGGCAAAAGATGCTGATATAGGATCAAAGGCAGACAGGGGAAAAAACAACACACAAAAGTTTATTTTTCATATGGCAGCTCCGAATCATGTGTACTATGTTCTTTGACAAATAGTAAATTGGATTTTCCACTTTCTGACTAGAAAAAAATATATACAAATTAGAAACTGGGTTTTCTTGAACCATACTATCTTTATTTATAAGGCACTTTAAGCTACAATGGTGGAAAACAGTGCTGTACAGTGAAGTAAATAAAAAAGTAGTCAAGTATAATTAGCTTGGTTCTGTCCTAAAATAAATGAATGACACAAGTGCTAACTTCCTCTTATTAGCAAAGCAAAAACATAAATAAATGCATTAAAAAGCAAAAATGTTTTGATGACCAAATTCCAAGCTATAGTGATTACATGATTTCAAGTTAAAGTTAGATAAAGATGGACAATTCTCTGGAATAAATGAGATAAGTGGGCTAGAAGGTCTACCAAGTCTTAAATGTACACACTGTCGAGTGTATACGATGTTACTATGGGATTCATGAGGACAGAATAGGACTTGTCTTCATTCTGTCTTCTATCCTATTCTGTAGAGGATCTGTCGATCAATAGGTTCATTCTAGACTGCTGATGTCCAATAAACGATGTGAGACCATCTAGAAAATGCCAAGGGAGAGTATTGATTCATTTGTCGTACCGGCTTTAATCCTACTGAGGGTCATGAGGGTGCTGCAGGTCATCCCACCCGTCGCTAGGGCCTAACCCTAACCCCAGACAAATCACCAGTTCATCAGTGTTTCAGAGAATACATGATCAATGAAATTCAAACAACCAAATGCAAACCAATCAAGCAGTTGATACCTCACTCTTTTACTTGGTTTCAATGCAGTGGGAAAAAAAGGTCTTTTTTAGTCTCTGTTGCCTTTAACTCCCCCTTCGTCAGCCCAGGATGTGTGTTGTTACACTGGAGGAGGATGTGCTTCCAGCTGAACTGGCAGAGTTTTAATGCATGACCGACTCTGGCTGGGATAGGATGATAAATAGCTGGCTGGAGGTGTGTGGCTTGATTTGAATGGGATGGAGACGTACGTAAGACGTCCTCCCTAAAGTAAAAATCTCTGCATGTAGGAAAAGTGTGTTGATGACCTCAAAATATCCAAAAGACCCTAAAATGGCAGGACAAATCTTGCTGCAGTTGTATCTCATCCAGGAAACAAACAACCTAAGTACCTTTGAACGTGAATTGTGTACACGGTGGGGTTTCTTTAAAAGAAAAAAAAAAAACACTAAAACTTTAACTCCTGAGGGGCAAGTAGATTGTTGCACCTGTAACGATAACAAGAAATGGGTGGATGGAGAAAATGCAAGCAGAACAAAGTTTAAGACACTAAAAATGAGGAAGAGGCAGACTTTTAGACATTTCAGACTTTCTGTGTTTTGCTTTGAGCTGGAATGTATTTTTCAACTGATAATCAATGCTGCAGCCAAAATGATCTGATCCTAGCTTTTGTATTTTTATTCAAATACACCTAGCTTCCACCTAGCAGTACTGTCAATTTCAGTACAGTACGTCATTATTTGTGTTTACATGCAGCAGGCAACATATTTTGCACCACGGCATCTTAATCTTGACATAAAAACAGCGCTGTTCTGCTTGACTGAAGTTTTATTGTTGTAGGGCTGGACGTCATCATTTAGGAGGAAATCTGACTTTCAGACTGAGATGGAGATCTGAGGAAGCAGTTGTTATTGTGTTATGGTGTCCCATTTATGTCAAATGTAGAAAGCACAATCAAACATCCTCACAAATAATTACTCTCACAGACAAACTAATAACTCGTAGTTTCACAGTAAACGGACCCAAGAGGGCACTGAACCTGCTGTGCATGCTCAGGACCTCCTCCCGCACACATAACTCTGCCTGAACACTGCGGGATGGAATATGAGCCCTCTGGCTCTGGAAGTTGATTTGTGCTCATTTAAATTAGGCTGAGTTTTAACAGTGTAAGGCTGGAGACCGATGACCTTACTGACCAGCTCGTGCCATAAAACATTAATCACATTTATTTTACAGTTGATGTTTTTTCTTTGTTTGTTTGATCGTTGTTGTTGTTTTTTATTTGTTTGTTGGTTTTTTGCTTTTGTAACTGATTCATTAATTTCCCTTTTGGGGAAATGAATGCAAAGTATTTTTGAACTGAACTGAATTATAATGCGTGTTTATACCAGACGTTTCTGTATGTTAACAATAAACTTTCTCTTTTTAACAAAGTAATTTAAGTAATAAAGAACATTTGAATTACCCTTACAGGATTCAAGTTAATCACCACCAACTCATTATCTGCAGGTTGGAGAGTCGCATGTCAACGGACATCGGAGTGATCATGCAGTTGTTGCAGAGGCAGGTGACCCTAGTTCCCCCCGCCTACAGCACTGTTTCATCTCCTCCTCAGGTAAAAACACTGTCACCCTGTCAGTGGGTGGCACTACAAAAGAAAAGTTCTCTTCATGTTTAAGAAGTTCACTTAAGACAAACAAGATGTTCCTTGTTCTGCAGCCCTCGGCCTTCCCTGGTCCTGATACAGGACCTGGTCCTGGAGGGAGATCAGTAACAGCTCTGGAAACAGACACACTGGCCTCTCTGTCACAGGTGACACTGATGTTGGAATGGAAACAATTTTCTGAAGTTCTCTAATCAAAAATATTTAAGCATTAAATAAATCATTGAGCTCAGGAGTGTTGCCTCTGTGCTTATCCTCTGCAATTTATTATTCAGGCAGTAAAATGGCCTTCAGGTCATCAGATAATATAAACAATGTATATCAAGCTCTTTTATCCTCCTGAGAACCAAGGAAAAAAATGTCATTCAATATCACTTTTTTGTGATTTCCTGGCTGTTTGGAGCTAAAACAACAACTCACAATTTAGAAAGTTATAAAAATAATTTTATTTTAGATCTTACAATAGTTGACAATGGAACTATTCCTCTAATAAATGGTGAGACTTCAAAATAGACTGACACCAAATTATAATTCCTGACATGTTGCTAAACAAGAAACTATATGATTACCACATGTAAACAAACAATATCACAACAGTATTTGACTTACTTTTTCTCTTTTTCTGGCATGTGTGTTTTGCTGCAGTTTCACATTTTGTATCATGATAAAAACAAAGTTCCTCTTATCCCACCCAAACACATGAGATATCATTTGAAAGGCCAGGATGTCCTCTACGAAGCACATCAGGGCTTGGTAAGGTAGCTCAAATGAGTCAGAATATATAAACCAAAAACTAATGTCCACTCCAGAGGACTAAACGTGTTGGCTGGGTCTCAGGAGGATTTACAATAGTCGAATAGGCTGCATTTTTAAATTGTTATTGCTAATCATTTTATTAACATTTTTTCTAATTGTATACATATTTGCATGAAATAATGTGCTTTTCTACCTTATGAAAACAATTTGCATTTGAAAAACTGAAAGCACATTTAAAGTGGCAAATTTAGGCGATCTCACTCAGCTCTAAACTGCTTTCCCTGCAGATCTTGAGCTCCCAAGGCTTTGAAGAGTTTCCAGTCAAACGTCTTGATTCTGTGCAGACCCAGGACTCTCTGATCACCACTGGCCAGGACCAGCTTGGACCTTCTGGACTGGAAAGCCTAGGACACCATTTAGAGTTGGAGCTTGGTGTGGGAGCTGGGGTTGCTTCAGGGCCCAGAGCAGATTCAGGTGCAGCTTTAGGTTTAGAACTGGGGACTGGAGCAGAAGTGGAGTCACCTTTACGAGCAGGGTTAGACTTTGTGTCAGGGGCTGGAGTTGGGCCAGCTGCCGGAACTGAAGTATTACCTGTGGATCCTGAAATCCAAAGGAAGCTGTCACTCCAAGACCCACAGACGCCACTGGATTCACGGACACCACAGAGACACAGCTCTGACCCAGGGGACAGCTAAGGAATAAATGGACCAGAGAGGAAGCAGAGTGGTAAAAGGGAGCATGAGAGAGAGGTTTTATCTATCAGCTCCTCCTGCTTCCACCCCTCCATATGGCACTTTGGAGCTCAAGAACCACTGACCTAAGAAACTAACATGACCCATACAGCTACTGCATATTCCCTTTCGACCTGTGTTTAGACAGACTGAAGCTAAACCTGGGGCTCAGAGAACTGGTTGATACTCCCTTCCTTCTCATCCTGAGCCCCTCCTCACAACACATCTGGGGCATTCTGAGCTCCACAGCAGTACAACCTTTAAACAAAACCACTAAGCTTTGTGTCTTAGTGAACACAGTCTGAGTCAACCTGGATCAGTCTGGTGTGGACTTCTTAGCCATCCACTAAGGATAACACTACTTTACTCTCATTTAAAAAACAGCTAACTTGTAAAAGAATCCCTTTACTACTGTATCCACTTTTGGATGACTAAAGAGAACAAGCAAAGACAACATTGAACATAATAATGATGAAAAAAGTAGCCATTTACATCTTGCACTGAAAATCTTGATATAATGAATATTCTTATTCTATATGTCCGCAGCGCTTCCGATAAACTCGTAGACTGGTTGGTAGACTGTGTGTTAGCTGGCCTAACAGGAATCCTGCTGTCCCATTCTGTCATTGGTTCCTTCTCCTCGATTGCCTGCTCCAAGAGGTGGAGCTAATGCTCCATTTATCCAAGAGCACACCAGACTGGCTGGTCTGCATCTCAGTGGCAGGTGTAGAAGGGTTAAAAGCCATGAGTTTTCTTGATGAACATATCAGCTACCCTGTCATACATAGTGTACAGATTTGGTAGTGCATAAAGAACATATAGCATGCTCAGGCAGAGTGGCTGACATGTAAACTGGCAAACCTACAAGCTTCCCCTAAGAGCCATGCATCCTCTCCAAAAAAAAAAAAAAAAATTTGATCATAAGCCTCTGTTAAAGGTCAGCAGGGATTTCAAACATTCAATCACAGCTTATACAATGCCGAGGGACTGCAGTTGATCATGTAAAATTCCTACCTCGGATTTCATTCATCCTTATGTTTTTCACCTAAGCATACCGCTGGTATGCTTTTACCTTATACGCGACTGCTTCTCTTGTAACACAGAAGTATACAAGTTTGCCAGTTTACCATGATCAGCCGAATGCACCATTATTCTATGTACAGTACAATATGCAAACATTGGCTAGAAGAAACGAGTGAGTGTTTTATTATTGTGATAAGTTCAGATCCAATGCTTTTAATGTCTGTGTTTGTCCTCGTTTATGTCTTATAATCTCCAGAGCTTGGCATGTAGTACGACTGCTTCAACCCACGGTAGATGGTCACTGGATTCTGTCTCTGTATTTTCCCTTCAGACAACAGGATGTAAATGTCAGGTTTGAACAGTTGAGTGTTTGAATCAGGATGGCACAGGCTCTTTACAATGATGGTCCAAACATTGAATGATCACCTCTACAGTAACGGTGATGACAGAGGGAAGAAACTGACCTCTGACCTTGTTCTTGTAAATACTGACTTAAACCTTATTCTCTCAGCCGAGCTCCTCCCACACACATGGTGTACCTGTTCATTAGCAGTAAGAGGAAGGAGCACAAACACGGATGATGGTTACTTGTCCACATCATCACCATACTCATCTTGTAAAATAGTAAATGCGACATGCATTATGTAAAGAGATGATTTGGCGTGAAATATTGGTTTACTATTATATTTATTATGAAAGAGGTCAGTTAAAAGACCTGGTACTCCGATTTGATCCAAGTCTGAATCTGCTTTCAGTCCTGTCAGTTGTCAGAGTAGTGTAATACTTTGTCAACCACTGCATAAATGACTGTCAAAAAAGAAAGAAGGAAAGAAAGAAAGAAAACAATTAACTGTGCTGCGCTGGAGGTGACCAGTGTGAACTAGTGTGACCCACATTAATGACAAAGTCCACAGTAAGATATCAGGTGTTGCACAACACATCAAAACTCTGTTATGGCTCAAAGTTCATTATTGGCCTTAAGAGAAAATGAGGAAATTATACACTATCACAAACACAGCCGATTCTATGATCTCAAGTCATATAGTTAGGACTCTATGGAAAGACAAATAAAAGTCCATTGATTGCTACATTTGCTTTGTCTTTAACCTCCTTGCAGACAACATAAACCTAGATTTTTTATCTTTTCTTTCTTGTTAACTTAATTGCATTAGTTAATTTCATGTTTCTATTCGAGGCCTGCAAAACATTTCAGAGAGAGTTGGGATAGTAAAGTTTTTACAGATTTCCCACAGTACAGCACGCAGTGCCCATTGCTTCCTTAAAAGTTCTGGACTACTGCTTCTCCTCACCAAAGTGCATGTTTGAACTGTCATGTTCCAGACTAAATGACTCTGAAGCCACTTGGACAAGGATAATGCTTTGTTTTTGCTCAGTAAAATCTTGAAATGGCATGGTAAGAGACAGCAGTTTCCCACTGCAGTCCCCTACCTATGCGGTTATATCAGCTACATTTGAATGACGCTGCTGGATCCAGTGAGGGATCCAAGATTACAGGCTTGTAGCTTCGCCCTTTCTGCACTGATATTCTTCCAAATTTCCACAGCTGCATAATGATATTACGCACATAAAGATAGAGAAATATACAAATCCACACATTTCTTCTTTGAGAAACATTACATTTTTTGCACACTTGTTGACCTAGTAACAATCCTCTCTACCCAAATTCACTCCTCAATTACCACTTTTTGTACCAAGTCGTCATAACAACCACTTGTTGACATTTTCTGTTTGAAAAAAAAAAACTTTTTTCCTTTTTATTTAACAAATGAAATTAGGTTAATGGGAAGAAAACTATGAAATATCCAGGGTTCATACTGTCTGCAAATAAATAAGTAACTCTAATAACTCTTTTTTTCCCTGTGTGTTCCATATTGTCCTAACTTATTCTAATTTGTGGTTGTATAAACATATGAACAGAGTAAATATTTACAGATCTTCTTGTTTATTTCTCTTTTAATATTTTCACATAACTCATGTGAAGGTGATGGACACGCACATGGTACCACTACTAATTCAGTAAAAGATTGGACTCTGGCGTGCAGCAGATAAGAGACACAGGAAGCAGTTCTGAAAGGAGGTGCAATGATACAAATCTTATGAAAGAATTTAACTGAAATACGTTTTTTGTCATTAATGGAAATTTCTGCCAAACCTTCCCAAAATTGTCTTCCCTGATCCAAAGTTATAAGCACAGACCCTTTTGTTTCTGTCACACGGTGAGAAGTCACAACAAATGGAAAGAGAGCCTGTTGTCTAAGTGCAATAGTTTTTTTTAAACAAGTCCTGTAGCAACTGAACCACATTATTTGCACTTTATGTTTGTTTTTTTGTTTTTGTTTTTTTTTTTAAACAGCACACGTGCTTAATGAAGACTCAGGAACGTGTCAGTGATTTTATGGGGTCAATTTTTCTTCGTCTCACAGCTACAAACCAACCAATCAGGCAGAAACAAAAGAGTTACATTTTAGTAGAATTCCCCTTTACTGAGGATTTGTGAAGTTTGTACTTTGCTGTTTGTTGATTTAAGTAATGTGATATATTTATTATGTTTATTTGTGTGCAGATTATAGCTAAGGCCATTTCTCACTTGTTCTGGTCATTTTTGTCATTAATGACAAGGTCAGTAATAGGAGCGAAGGTCGTCTGTGTATACCTTCAGCTCCACGTGTTCTTTTGTTTTTCTTTTAATACTGATGACATTTATACACAAAGAAACATACAGACACTACCGTATCCAGTCTGTATGGGCAGAGGTAATTGGTGAGCAGTGCACTATTATAATAATTATTTTGAATCATTTCCACATGGCTGTCTCAGTCGTTTGTTAGAGCTGTTTTTGGTGTGTGTGCCTAGTGTTTGGACGGTGTGGCTGTGTGTGTGCAGCTCACGTCACGCTTTTGAAAGGTGCACTTTAGTATTGAACCAAAGCGGTTGAATGCCATCACAAACCATCACTGGTGACACTTTAAACACACATGGAGTTCAGCTCATGGCTTAAAGAATAAAAAAAATGCCAGGTTTGGCTTGAAGTTGGAAATGCAGCTGGATTATATGTGATTTTAATGTCCAACCAAGCAGGAGGTAGTGACTTGAATAAACACAATCAGTTTGATTTGGAAATTATATACACAATTAAAAAAAAAAAAAAGTGACTCCAGCTTCAGTGTGAGTGGGGATTCAGTTGTTAGGTGCAAAGTTGCTAGTCACGTTTTCTAGCGCTCTGTAATAAAAGCAGCGAAGATGAATCACACATGCCCACAGCTGAATTTGACACTGACCAATCTTCTGAGTTCTTTTTACTACTGAAGCCCACCTGCCTGACGTTACCTGGCCTACTTTGCTGACCTTCTCATCATCAGTTCTGTTTGTTTTTCTTTTACTTTCCTGTTTCATTCGGTTCCGTAGATCCCTGTAACAAAGTACTCCTAACAAATAATATCCAGTAAATGCCTATGAGCCTGACATTTCATTGCTGGCAAATCTTCTGTTAACAGAGGAAGTGATTTCAGAGGTGATATCTCCCCCCCATGTTACGTACTGTAGCGTGTTTGTTAGTGTTCAATTACAGTCACCTAGTGGCCTGAACTGTAACTTTATATTCAGAACTATGACCTCAAAACTAGAATGTGCTTGTTGTCTTTATATTAGATCTTGTGGCAGTAGAAGTTGGTGGAAAATTCACTGTTAGAGGATACACTTACGGAATGCATACTGCAAATTTTCACACGACAGAACTAACATACAATCCAGTTGGAAGTGAGAAGCGGCTGCATTTTTGGGCAGGTGGAGGAGACGGATGTCCCTAACAGAAGAGCTGCATTTTTGGGCAGGTGGAGGAGACGGATGTCCCTAACAGAAGAACTCAGCCTGCACACGTGCAAACGCTTCTCCCTTGAAGTCTCTTCCACACTGCTGAGCTTTTTGCAGCTCTGTTCAACTTTGTATGAGTTATGCCAGACTTAGCTCCTGTATTTGTACATATTTTGAGCATTTAGGGAGGGGTTTTGGTACCATTTACACAACACTGGATCTGTTCTGTCACTCCTTTCCTGTACATACTAACTTATTTTACTTGTAAAGGAATCTGACTCTTTGGCACTCTATAGCCAGCACTATGCATAAACTGAAAAAAATAAAATAAAATAAATGAATAAAAATTACAAATAAAAAAAATGTTGGCATGCTTTGAAATGCAAAATATTGTAGAACAAAATATACTAACTAAATGAAATCTACTCTAATTTCTTATTAAAATAATTAACTTAAAAAGAGCTATCCATGTTAAGAATGGATAGGATGATGAAGTGATGAAGATTTTTAATAATGTGCACCTTTTTACTTGCATGCTGCACTGAAAACCATCCACTAATGAGAGGATTTGATGTGCAAAGCAGATTTTTCTCTGACTTAATGCTTGCAGACTGTGTGTAGAGTATAACGTGTCACACTAAATTGTTCCAGGTTGAGGGAGAGTCATATATACTTCCATAACATGAAAGTAGTATATAAATATATTGCTCACTACTAGTATATAAATATGCTACTTCCAGGTCATGGTATGGGAAGGGGGTTACTGAATAGCTGCAAACATAATAATCTCAGATGATACAATATTTGATTGTATATTTGTATCTTTGGTTGCAAACCACTGTTCCAGAAAAATGCTTGTGTGGTGGTCCTGGACTCTGCTGTAGACTGTTTCATAAACATCCAGCACTGCTTGATTTCCCATATCTGTTCTCCACTCGGTCTGTCCTTGGAAATTCAATCAAGTGTACCTCAGCTACTCCAAATCCTGTTTGGGCCCTGTGGGATAAAGTTAAGTATGGTAGTCATCCTCAAATCTAAGGGCAGATTTGGTGCACATCTTACTTTCTTTTCAGAGTGTGGGGTGTTGAAGTCTGTTAGCAATAACATATCTATAAACACATTTTGCTGAGGAGTACTGAGTCATGGGATGTACCATTTGTGTAGACGTCATGTCAGCTCGTGGATGATTACCCACAGAATGATGTAGGGCTGCTCAGTGGAGTGCTCATTGATGGAAATGAAACATAATTTATATGAAAGACTGAAGAAAGTTGGAGTGGAAGCGTTATACTCCAGATCCTGGTTTTGTGAAAGCATTATCAATGGATGAACTTTCTAAGATTTTGAGATCTTTCTTTCAATAAACCTCTTTGAAAGCAAACTATTTGTGGGTGTACTGTTCTGTGGCATTTCTTGGGCCTGTGGGTGAGTTCACTGAACCCTGTTACCCAGACTTATTGCACAGTATTATTCAGCTTCTCTCTCTATTTTTTAATTGACAAATAATAATTAATTTAGACATAAGAAAAAATTAAGTCCTTCTCAGTACACTGACTGCACTGACTCCCTCCAT
>JAOWBL010000013.1:595695-612217 GCA_028564865.1 Zenarchopterus dispar
AATCTGCTTTTATTAAAAAAAAGTAAATCCCTACTGAGTTTTGTGTAATATAATTATGTAAAAAGAAAAAAGAAAATATCTTTAAATGAAAAACGAACAAACAAAAGCAAAGTAAAGAAAGTAATTAAACCACCGTATTTAGCTGCCCCACCTGTATGTGACATTTATCGATTTGTCTGAAACATAACTGTCCGGTGACCGTCATTGTTTGCTCTGATTCCTCTCAATCCGGTGACATTCCAGTGTCAGGGCGCTGTAAGGGTGTTTTTCTGGGCTGTGGCCGTATCCAGAGCCTGTCCCTTCCGGCGATTGGACTGGCACTGTCCCGTAAAAGGAGTCAAACTTCTTCATTGTGTGCACAGCATGTCTGTCAAAAGGGCATTTGGTGACAAGGAAGGGCCAGCCCAGAATCTTAAAGTCATGGCTGGACGACGATATCGTCACTCAGAATAAAGCGTTTATATGATTGGGCAAAACAAGAGTCAGTCATTATCATTTGTGTTTGATTGGAGAAAACGTTTATGGGGGCGGGGTAAGTTTGTCTGCGTTCCGCGGAGTGCACTCTGGGGTGGGCGGATCGTAGCTGTGACAGTGACGCTCCGAGACTCGACAAACTGTCAGAAAACAGACAACTAACGGTGAGTCTAGTTTAAATATGACTGTCTGCCTTTTTTCCGCGTGTGTTGGAGTACGCGCCGTTTGCACTGAGAGCGGAGTGGACGGGCGGACAGCTGGAGTCTTTGCAGCAGTGAGATGACGGTGATTTTAGATGAGTGATCTCAGCGTGCATCACAACGACGGTGTATGGGTGTAGGTTAATGCTGCATTCGGGTGCGCCTCGGAAACTTTCACTTTCGAACTGAGGCGAATTGAGTTTGCAGCTGCTCACAGAGGAGTAATCCCTCCTTCTTATGTAGTAACTTCTGGTTTACACTGTCGTCGGTTTACTGAAGGTGTCATTTTTATGATTATCTGTAAAAGATCACTTTTCTGTCATATTTACAGCAAATGTAGGTAGGTAGGTGACTTGCTGTGGGAAGAGTCATAGAAACTAGGCTATGGACAGAAGTGAGCATTTGTGAGCAGCAGTATGCTTTCATGCCGAGAAAGAGTACTACAGATGCCAGATTTGCTTTGAGGATGTTGATGGAGAAGTACAGGGAAAGCCAGAGGGAGCTTCACTGTGTCTTTGTAGACGTAAAAAAGCTTATGACAGGGTGCCTAGAGAGGAACTCTGGTACTGTAGGAGGAAGTCTGGAAGCGGTAAAAAGTACGTTAGAGTGGTGCAGGTCATGTATGAGAGGTGTAAAACAGTGGTGAGGTGTGACAGAGGAGTTCAAGGTGGAGGTGGGACTGCACCAAGGATCAGGAATGAGCCCCTTCTTGTTTGCTATGGCGAAGGACAGGCTGACAGATGAGGTCAGACAGGAATCTCCATGGACCGTGATGTTTGCAGATGATATTGTGATCTGTAGTAAGAGGAAGGAGCAGGTGGAGGAAAAGTTGGAGAGGTGGAGGTATGGTCTGGAAGGGAGAAGGATGAAGGTTAGCTGCAGCAAGATAGAGTATGTGTATGAATGAGAGGGACACAAGTGGAACAGTGAGAAAAAGAAAGTGGAGGATTTTAAGTACTTAGAGTCAACAGTCCAGAGCAATGGAGAGCGTGGAAAAGAGGTGAAAAAATGTGTGCAAGCAGGTTGGAACGGGTGGAGAAAAGTGTCAGGAGTGATGTGTGGTAAAAAGGGTGTCAGCAAGAATGAAATGAAAGGTGTACAAGAGAGTGGGGAGACCAGCGATGTTTTATGGGGTTGTGAATTTATTGGGAAAAGGATGTTAAGGTGGGAACTGCCAGGCTGGAGGCCTAGAGGAGGACCAAAAAGGGGGTACGTGGATGTAGTGAAGGAGGACATGAGGTTGGTTGGTGTGAGAGAGGATGCATAGGATAGGGTTAGTTGGAGACAGATGAGTTGCTGTGGTGACCCCTGAAGGGAGCAGCTGAAAGGAACAGAAGAAGAAGTACGTAGATGACTTGCTTATCCTCAAGATCAGGAGAGGTCGCACAGGGAAGTTGCTCTGTGAGAACTCAGTTATCCAATCATGTCTCTGTCTGTCTGTCCACGTTGCATCCGTCCATTCATTTACAAACTCTGAAGAAGAGCGTAGGAGTAACATACAACCACCAGCAATAATGATGCTGCATACTTTAAATATACTTTAGGTGTGCAGCATCATTCTGCGAGTTAGGCTCTTTTTCCATATTCTTGCCCATAGTATGAGCACATAGTTTATAGGTTATTAAAAAGCATTTTTCTCATGCACCCTCACCCTCATTTTTCTCCTGCAGACCTAATCACATTTGTTTTCTATCATTGACAGTTAGATGCTGTGTGCCAGACATATGCTAAATCACATTTGAAACTTTTTGATAAATAGTGTCATGGTTCTTTTTGTATTAATGCTTGCAGTTTTGTCTGTTATATGAACACATCTGCAATTGGTAACTGCATTTGATCATGCCAAGCATCTTTCATGTAGACAGCATGATTAGGCCCATTCATGAGAATAACAAATAATAATAATAATAATAATAAATAGATGTACTTTTAAATGTGATGAGCATCAATACAACATCATTGCTTACTATGACCACACTGATAAACATTTAGTCTCATATATTGTATTTTTTGCAGCCAAAAATGTGAAAATTCTGTATTTGCTGTTGGACTTTATAGGTAGATACACTGTACGTTGTAATGTGCATGTGCTTATCTTCAGTATCAGTTTTTGTATGTTTTCCAAGTAGAACAGAGCTCATGTATCTATAAATATGTACAGTTTTTTGAAGTGCGCATTGTTTCCATGAACTCTTAAACACTTGTAAATGGGAAGTGAAACACCATTACCAATTCTGTTTCAAACAAGCTGTCTTTCAGCTGTGCTGCACCATTACCGTGAGGTTTATCTACAGAAAATGACATAAAGAGAAATCCCAGCAGAGCGCATCCTCCTCCTCCCTCCTCCGTCCTTCCTGCCTCCAGTCCCGACTCTAGCCATCCAGATTACTCCCCAATCCACCTCCAGCCAGATTACTGACTGGAAAATAAGAGGTGGGACTGATCTAAGGCCCCAAATTCATTATGGCCCTGATCCAACCACATCCCTTAAATGTCCTGATGGCTGCTGCTTCTCTGTAAGCCGACCAAAAAGATCAGGCTTTAGCTCTGACGTGTTCAGAGTATCTCTGATAACCAGGATGACAGTGGGGAAGCACATGTTTTGATTAAACCTGTTTGCCCTGGGATGAGTCCTTGATAGTGGTCCCGCTGCAGTTTTTTTTAATTTTTTCAATAAAGCAAAATTTTATTTTTAAAAGAAAGAAAAGGAAACTGCATCATACATTAACTATACAAAACCAGTACTCTCCATGTAAATCTCATTTGCCAAGTGTATTGTTTACATTTAGAGCGTTAATAAATGACACTTGGAAAATAATTACTGTGGTGTATTACATTTTTTTTCTCTTTGTGATCTCAAAATTATACATGCTATTGTGATAATGAGAAATCATCAATATATTGTGTCCTACTGGAGGCCCAGTTTGCCATGCTTTAAAGTGCAGATGTTTGTGCATCTGTAATCAAGAAATTAAATAGCATTGGCCTATCTACGGGTTTAGTTTATACTGTAACTGAGAGGTGGTTTGCTGTTTATTATGTGACAAATCAGTGGAAATCTGACTCTAAGTTATATCGCATCCAAATTGTTTTGACCACCAGCTTTTAAAGCGTAAAATCTTCAAAGATAAGTCAGGTACGGGCCTTGGTGCAAAGACTCAGCACTGCTCTCTTTTGCTACTTGACTTTTGGGAACGTAAACGTGTTTTCTGATGTGATAAAATAAGATCAAATCTGACAGCTCTAGGGGTTGAGTCACTTGCTAGAAATAATGTGTCAGAAAAAAACAAAACAACTTGAATGACTGTGATTGAAGCGCACCTGAATGTTTGGCAAAATCTGCTTGATAAAATCAGCATTAGAACTCTTAGCATTGTTTGACAGCATTTCCACATTAACAAAGGGAAGAGAACTTGAGGTGTTGAGATCAAACAATTGTGGAATGTTAAGAAGCATTTACAAGAGAGGTTGCAAAAAAGCAGCTTCAGTTTTCTAGAGAGCAAAGTCATTGAGTAAAAAGTCCAAATAGTGCAAAAATATATTTTTTTAAAGTTTTATGACGTATACAAATTTAAAATATATAGACAGCAGAATGAATTGGGGTCAGTGTGGAAGACAAGTGTATTGTATGATAGTGATATTCAGGTCTGCGCTGTGGTTCCGGTTCAGTGAAACGGCTACCTGTAAAGTAGGTTCAAGTGAGTGCCGTATTAGCTACGCTGTCTGATGGGTTTTTGTTATGAGGACGTTGTGACTTTGCCTTGTTGGATCAAATTAGCCAGTGCCTCACCGTCAGACTCTTACTCTTCTAAATCTGTTAAGAAACAGTGATGTAAAAGAAACATAACTGATCTTAACATAGACAGAAGCATAAAATTCCTGCATCAACTGGGTTTGATGTAACAGTTATTTGTATTGTTGTAAATAGTTGATAAAGTCCTGCCTTTTGTTTCGGAGACTGGTGAGTGTTTTCAAAGCAAAATAAGATGCGTTCTTGGCTGAAGGAAAACTTTCTGCGGTTTATTCCAGGGGGAAGAAATACAGCCGATAAACTCTAAATTCTTCTTCTACCTCATGCCATAAGTTTGCACAATGCTCGATAGTTAAGTCTTTTTTATTGTTATGTAATTTGGCTTGTTTATTTCAACGCCAGTTTAGTCATAGTTACTGCATTTCATCCATTTACGTTTGTAAAAAAACTCCATTTGCAGGGTAGTTTTTTTTCCTACCCTAGAGCAGCATCATAAAGACTGTTTATGATGTTTGTGTGTGGTTATTGTCAAATGTATGAATGTAACACCAGAAGCTACTATGACCCTCCCACTCCCACCTGCAATATCTGTACGTTGCTAAGATGTCACCCAGTCACCAATGTAAGCCGTTAGCTTCTAAAATAAAAAACAAAACAAACAAAGAAAAACAAGGAAGGGCTGGCTGTGAACGCCAGGGTCTATTGAAGAGATGCATTTGAACCTGACTGTGACAGCTATACCATTCATCTGGCTGTTAGGTCATTTCAGCTTTCCTTGTGTTTGTATTTTATTGACCTTATCTTATATCATTTTATTTTACTTTTATCATCATTATTGTTATTGGTCTTAAAAACAGTTTAGCCGTGGTCCATTAAATGACTTCCAGTGTTTGTTGCCTACATTAAAGTTTATCACACTGAGCTCACACTATTGATATATTTTACTCAGCATAGAAATATGGCATTTGTCATGTTAATAAAAGTGGGAATATAAAAAAAGGAAGGGAAATGAAGAGAGAGAAATAATGGTAGGAAGGGCTAATCCAGGAAATGAGCATAGGAGAAAGGGAGGCAAGGAAGGAAGGAAAGCAGTAAGTAAAAGAGGACGTATTTTAACAAACGAGTGAGTTCCTAGAGTTACTGAGTTGGCAAGATCCCGAATTCTTTCCTGGCTGTGGAATGTCATTGACCTAGGAGTAAGTGACTCACTATTTTGTCCTCCACCCTAATTCCTGTACCAAACTGCCTCTCTTAACGTTAAACATCTCTTCTTCCCATCATGTAATATAACGCATCTTTCTATATGTAAGACAACACCAGCCCCACCTCTAACATCCAGTGTTAGAGGTGGGGCTCAGGAAAGCTGATCATCACGTCACAGTTGGGCTTGTCCCATCTGTCACAGGACATCGTCAAGGGCATCATCCCAGCCTCCATCTCGGAATTAGGTAGCAAAAGAAATCCATCATCCATTTGTTTCTCTGCCCCTAACAAAGGCAGAGTTTTTGATAAGGACTGTTTTATTCTGGACCTGAAGATGTTTTGCCTCTGTGTTTTCCCAAGCAGACTTCACTGTTACATTGCATATTGGCTTGGATGTTAAAGAACTGAATAATCTGTTTAAGTTCTGTATTTTTCAGTTAATGGCTTAGTAGGGTCGACAAAGAGCTTCAGTCACAATGTCCTGAAGCCTATGATTGGTTTCAGATTACTCAGATGTTACAACGGATTGTCCAAAGCCAAAAATATTTGCTGGTAAGAGCATAAAGTAGCTGGAGTTGCAGTATCACATCTGCCAGTTTGATTAAACTTTTCATTCCGATTGGACCAGTCTGAATATTTAACTGGGTGCTCATCTCTACCTTCTAAAACAGTTGCACATTTTTGTGGAATTTTAGCATCATCTATTTGCATAATTCAGAGACAAATAACCATGTGTAACACTTCTGTGTTGTACAATATATGTATATGTGAATATATATATTATATATGTATATGTGAATGTACATATATATGTGAATACATATATATATGAATATATATATATATATGTATGTGTGTATATATATATATACATTATATATATGTACATTATATGTATATATGTATATATATGTATATATATATATATATATATATATATTATACATTATATATATATGTATGTGTGTGTGTGTGTGTAAAAGATGTTAACGTTATGCCTGCTAAAGAGGACCAAGATGATAAGATTCGTCTCAAGAGGAATCAACAGTGCTTAATAAAAGACAAGAAAACAGAAAATGCAGTTGCAAACAATGCCATATATATTGAGGGTGTTGTCAACAAAATTATTTACAGTATGTACAAATCAAATGCATTTCAGGAAAATAAAATAAATTGAATTATTCATTCAAAGAAAAAAAAATTGACTTTGTCACAATTGCAGTTTGATTAGTTCATCCACAAGACAGCCTGGTCTGGAATGGAACTGGATTGTGTAATAGTCGCAGCTTGGATGGATCCTAAAGAAAAAACCCCCCCCAGCCAATTCCTGTCTTTAGGTCACACAGTCAGAACTGGCAAGTTTCATCATGGTGGAAGCATCTGCAGCAGCTCTTGGCCCGGCGTCCCCACGCATGCACCTAACCAGTAGCTGTTGCCTGCTTATATATATCTATACACTGTTGAGGTTATTGCAAGATTATGTTCTGAAACCATGTAAAGTGTCGAAATCTCACGGGACTTCAGCAAACAGCATGAAAGAGAAGTCATACAGGATTTTACAGCTGGGTTACACATGCATACTCACACTCAAATCTCCGGATAATTTAGAATTGCCAATCAGCCTGGAAAAACCCTTTACAGTCACAGGGAGAACATTAAAAGTCCACACAGAAACACCTCAGTTGAGATTTGGACCAGGCACTTTTCTGCAGCCAAATTCCAAGGCATTGATAAGACAATTCATTTATGGCAAAGGTTTGGATCAGAACCTGAATACACAGAGCTCCAGTTTGGCTTTTTTTTTTTCTTCTAACATGTGGATATACCTGCTATACAATAAGATGTTGTTTATAGCAATATAATTTATGTTTTGTCAAACTGTCACTGTTGGCTCGGTTTGGGTCAGAAGAGCAGTCGAAAAAAGTTTGTTAAGCTACCTTCTGCTGGACTGAAGCCCTCTGAGCTGTTGCTCTGGAAACGAATCACTGCTGAGCACATACATTCACACTGAGACGTATGACTGAAACAGTTAAAAGTAGACAAATGATAATGATATGTGTTGCCAAATCTTAATCACCTGCCCTGCTCTTGGGAATGCTGCAAATGGTTTAATACATGCAAAACATTTTTTATAATAAATTTGAAGCTAAGCTATGTGTTTGTTTTTCTTTGTTTCTTTGGTGCATTGCACGTGCACATGCTTTTTGTGATTAAAAATTGATTGAATGATCTCCATCTCATTTAGTCTTAGTGGACTTCTTAGGAAGAGGTTTTTAACGTCCCTGAAGTAGCTTGATACATATGATGAGATTAAATCTTCTAGTTCACGTCCACACTCATGGAATGCCTTTTGGCTGGTCAGAATACAATCAGATTATTTGTTAGGAATTAAGTGTCATACATAGTTTTGATATACACTTCCCCAATCCCAGTGAAATGATGTCCTTATAGTGGAAATGATGTAATGAAATGATGTACTTATAGTGGCCACAGCTGACCCGCGGACCAGATGAGATGCACTGCCATGTAATTAGAGATGGCGTGTATGCCACACTCCTGATCCAGGAAAAGCATTTATGATTGGAATTGATGAGCTCCTAGCAGCACTGTTGCAAATGCTTCCGCTGCTGCCGGTAAGGCTTCCTATTAGAGATGAGCTGAGTGTTTCTGTGGAACACCATGAAATCAATGTCATTTTAAAACTTGATTCTCTGATGATGGCTGTGTTACACAGCCTTTCATTTATGGGACTGGACTCAACTGTTTGTGACTCAGCTGTTTTGCGCCGGTCGTAAAAGTATGTGAATGACAAAGATGTATTAATGTCCTGACGGTGTTCAGCCATGGTGGTAATCACTATGAATTTGCATATTGTGAAAAGAAGCGCTGATTGTTTGGTGAGCATGTATTTCTTAAAATTTCTCAAGTAATCATTGAGTCTCTCCCCATCCCCATTTACCAGAGGGACTTCTTTTTGCCCTGAAGGATCTCAGGTCATCAGTCAAAGCCTATCAGATATCCAACAAACTGGGAAGCTGAAACAAGGGTTTATTTATTTGAATTTGTTTGTTAAAGGATTGATCTTAAATGATCCAGATTTAATTGGTTTTGACTGATAGGGTATAATCGGGGGTGTTATTTTGCCGTGTGAGCAGCAGAACCTGACCTCTGGCTGTTGTGCAGACTGAGTGCGTGTCTTTCCTCCACTGACTGGAGAATGCATTAACATTTACACTGACAAGTGAGATGAGCAAGAGAGGGATGAGAGATGTGGAGTTTAGTAATCTCGTAATAACTTAAGCGTGTCAGACGCCACTGTGTGACAGAGTGCTGCAGACATTCCAGGGTCATTTGTATCCCATAAGAGTGCGTGCAGATTGTAGGTTCCCAAATATGTAATGTACCCAATGGTAACACATTGCGTAAACCATTTTATTGATTTTTTCTCTTTGTTGTCAGCTAAATAGTATTTGAATAAGGCTCTCTTCTTCTACCATTTGGTGATTTCACAGACCTTCGTATAACCACGACACTTAACGTCGTCGTGAATGTGTTATGTAGGTGTGACCGTGGCGATGGATAAATTAATATGCATGTGTTTTGGGCAAGAAGGGAGGAGTCTGAGATTGCGTGACAACAGCAGATTGAATGACTGAAATGACGGAGGGATGGAGAGCAGATAGGAAGAATGGGATGGTACAGCGTGAACCAGTTGCTGTAATCCCCTCTCACAACAGTAGCAGCTGGACTTGTGTGTCAGCAGCCGGGCTTGACTGCTGCCAATGAGCCCCCATGGGAATTATACAGCAGGCTGAAGAGTTGGATGTCACACAGAATGACGCATAGGTAGATTCAGGAATGTCATTAAAAGGTGTGGACTCTGACAGCATAATCCAGTATGCTCATCAGTCTCAGAAGTTGGTATCAGCACCTGGAGTTATGGTCCTCAATAAAATTTGCTATTCATTCAACGCACATTCAGAAAGCTTTGATGGTTTGTTTAGTGAGTTTAGGTTTGTAGAGAGCTTTTGCAATAATCTATAGCTGGTAAAATAAGTGAATAGGATCAGTGACTCTCCACTGTTAAAGTTTTACAAACTATTGACCCAGTTTGGGTCAGGTTTTTAAAATGAAGTTCTTTACTTTCTGCTACAACTGCTAATCAGAAAAATCAGGCTGATATGAACAATACAAGTAAGCAGGGGAAAAAAATTACTTTTATCTTTAATATTTTTTCTTGTCATCTTACTTTTTAAAATGCAGTTCCTAAATTTCAAGTATGCAACACACATGCCCAAAAAGTTGCTGCAATTGCAGTTATCACGAAGAGGTGAAAAAATTGTATTTTATACAGGTAGAATCTTTTTTTTTTTTGTTTTTTGTTAACAAAAGTGCCCAAATATCATTTAACTCAGTCAAAAAAAGCTTTGAAAGGATTTTCATATTTCTCCCTCTATAATTCAAAATATCACGACATGACTCAAGGAAGCTGAGAGAATACCTGTTAAGGTAAAGAGTCCGGATAAGTCCAGATGGACACTAACAAACCCTCACGTAACACGCCTTGCCCTTACATTGCCCATAGGGTGTTAAACACAAGTTCACCATCCAGGATAACAGTGGGGTCTCATCTAGAAATACACCAACAGTCTCTCCTGTTTTATGTCTTTTTTTTTTTTCTACCCCAGGAGGTGGAAAAAAGAGGTGATCAAATTTTAGACCTTTCTGGAAAGTGGCTGTTACATGCAGGCATCCAGACTGGCAAAAGGGGGAAATGTTCCACAAAGAAAGGCCAGTATGTAAGCGCCTAATAACTGGTACAAGCACAATGGCAGGGTATTACTTTCAGAAAACATTGTCTAACACTACAGTATTGAGCTTTATTTTAATGCCTCTTAGAGGGACCATTGATGTCTCTGGGCTCGGAGAACTACTGAGTTGGTCACTGTGGTATTATAGTGAGAAAAAACAGTGTTCTGTGTGTTCTCGAAGAAATGGATATGCTCAGCATCAAAAAATTAAAAGGGCCATCCAGACTGTTATCAGCAGTAAGGCTAAAGGCGAGACCCAGTGATGGTATGGAGTTATATAACCGTCCCTGGCAAAAGTTATTTAAACTTCTGTGTGTGTACAAGTACATTTGTCTGCTCTTTCTTTCTTTTGTTTTAAGATATTTTCCCATAAGGCAGCATGGTAACTTAGTGGTTAGCACTGTTGCCTCACAGCAAGAAGGTTCCTGTTTCACTCCCGGCCTGCCAGGAGTCTTTCTGTGTGGAGTTTGCATGTTCTCCCCGTGCTTGTGTGGGTTTTCTCCGGGTACTCCGGTTTCCTCCTGTGATGGACTGGCGACCTGTCCAGGCTGTACCCCTACCTCTCACCTGTAATGGGCTGGGATTGGCTCCAGCAGACCCCTGTGACCCTGTCCATGGATTCAGCAGGTATAGAAAATGGATGGATGGATGGATGGATATTTTCCCATCTTTTTCTAATACGGGCATGTCAATTTATGTTTTCCTCACCATGCTGTAAATGCAGTTTTCCTCACTTACAGTTCTCACAGGCTCTGTATTTTTTTTTTTTTTTTAGATGTTTACCTTCTCCAACCCGTATGATTGAAATAAAGGGCTCATTACCAGACTTCTGCATGACATCTAATGATGAATCATTCATTTGAATTGGGAGTGTAGGGCAACAGCACATCTAAGGCAGTGGCATATGTTAGACATTTGGCCCTCTGGAATTGAGGAGCACTGCTGCAGTCTGTGGCTGGAGTTCAGCTTTTTCCTTTATATTTTAAAAGAATGTTTGTAGTCCTATTTTCTGGTTTTCACCTAGCTTCTTTTTGTTTAGCTGCTCTCTTAAGAGTTCCTCTTGGCTCAAGTGTCTACCGTTTTCTTCCATGACCTGTGCTGCTGGGGCCAGTCAGAGCTTTAGAAAGAGTTTTAACAAACATCTGGGCATGCTTACCAAAGTGTGTTCAGACTTTTGGCTAAGCACCATTTCCCATTAGGCCAGGTGATCTCAGCCAAGGAGGTGAGTCCGTGAGTGATTGGAGGGGCCACGGTTAGTTCAGACATTTGTGATAACAGGGTGACAGTGGGGAGTAAACATTGACTCTGGGTCTGTGTAATCATTTCCTTCGTTGTAATTCTTGCGCATTCACCTAAAAAGATGCTGTTTGTTTAATTAACCACACTATTATCAAAGTCATTAATGTCCGTTAATTCACTTGCATCTTTTATATCAAACAAATAAAAGAACATACATTTTGGTGGAAACAATTCCATGGTGAAATGATCACATGATTGAACTTTGGGGCAGATTTAATAAAATATCACAAAATTACATTATTTAATAATTAATTGTATATTTTATTTAATTATTTATTCATTTTTTATCAACAAGTTTCACCTTTAACAATTGCAGTTTCTGTCAGGTGAAGAGTAGGCCTAACCTTTGTATCTGCAAATCCAAAGCTGGCCGATCTGGCACTCCCACAGCACTATTAATTAATAAATAATAATAATTATTATTATTATTGATGTATAATTCTGAATGCATGTAATAAATTAAGAATAAATATTTATTGACACTGCACTGGCCTAAAGAGGAGGGTTGGGATTGAGACTTAAACAACAAAGAAGAATCAACAAAACAAAGATCTTATGCACATCTAAACACATTTAGAGTGTTATTATTCCCTTCTTATTTCTTTTGTGGCTTTATTCCTGTCTCACAGTATCCATGACAATTAGATACAAGTTGAAAAGCCAGTAGCTGCTTTCCTTGCTTATGAGTCTTCAAGACTGGTGGACATAAACTTAGAGCAAACTTGAGGCAGGCTCCTCAGTATTTTAGAAATATTTGCAGTATGGTTCCTGGAGGATCTGGAGAAGACTTTACACTGCAGTCTGAGTCCCATCATCATCTGTACAAGGTCTTGGTAAAGATATAATACTGGTCAGAGAGCGAGACTTTAAATTATTTTCAAACTTTGGGAGGAGGATGATGTGAGCGTAACAGTATTCAGTGCTGCGTTTATTTTGTGAATTAATTCTCAATGTCATAAAATAAAGTATTTTCTTCCAGCACCCAAATTATTTTTTGTGAACGCTAAGCATACTGCTGTGTAACACTCAGAGGTTTAATGTCCTCAACCTGGATGATCATGGTGCCAGTACCAACTGTCTGTTTTTTTTGGAGTTTGAACACACTGTGTGTGTATCTGTGAGTGTGTATCTTCATGCTGCTTTGCATTCCATTGCGATGTGTAAAGCTTCACATTTTCAACAATAGAGGAAAAAAATGTGTGTATGTGTGTGTGTGGGTGAGACCACGGGAACATACAGGGAGTCCATTCAGCTGAACCCTGCTGTTGTGTGCTCTTCAAGGGGAGGGAGGGAAAAGAACATTATGTAAAGTATGGACATAACTACCTGCATGTCTATCTCTAACTGTCTCCCTACTCTGTGAGATGCACTCTAATGGGTTTCAACAAGTGCTGAATTATAAAAACATTTCCTGAGAGTCCTGTGTAATTCTATTATACACATACAAACTAATGGTCAAATGCCAAACACTGGCCCTTTGACTTGGCTCTCAAACAGACCCACTGTGAGCTCCATCAAGGCGCTTGTGTGGATGTGAAAGCAGCAGGGGGCACGCACATGCACATATGTCTACAGTTTACACTGGAGGTCTTAAGGGTCAGTTCTGATTTTGATTGTTTTTTTGATTGTTTTTTCACAATAGTATTTTAAGTGTGTCTTATCAGACTTGATTGTGATCAGGCGTCTGCTTTGCGATGCACTGCCTGCATGTGCAGTAAGTGAAGTCAAACAGAGTTCGGTAGGTGTACTCAGGTAAACATGGATGGATGAATTTACAGTCTATGGGATGTATCAGCATTGGGCCTGTCCAGTTTCTTCCTGAGGTTTTTGTGCAGTGGAAGCTGACAAATTCATAAACTAATTATAATGAGAAGTAGACTGAGGAAAAGGATAGCAAAATTGTTAACATTAGCCACGTGTGGAGCAATGGCTTCAACATCTGTACAGAGGATGATGTAGATACGGGATCGGAGCCAGGAGGGGACAAATTGTGATATCAAAACATCACTGGCTTCACTGAAGAAGATTTCATCCAAAAATATTCAACCAGCGCAGAATTGTGCTGTTAATTGTATAACAGTGATGTCAAATTATGATTGTAAAAAAAATCTGATTTTGTGTCATTGAAGCTCTTCTGACAGCCCCCCCAAAAAAATTCAGTTATGGGCAATAATATTGGATTTGGAAGCTATTTGCGTTTTTGTTTGCGTTTTTAACATTTACCATGGTGGCAGTAATTGAGAATAAAAAAAAACCCTGCTGGACTTATTCATTGGTGTAATAGGACAACAATCGTTTTTTTTCTTGTAATCTCCATCTTCATCAAATGTACTGAGATCTTAATGTTTCTGGTCCAAATGGTTGAAATAAGCTTGTTCATGTGATTTATGTTCTCATGAGAGTGTTGAACATTTTGGAGGACAGTTCCTAGTAATGGAGGTACGCATATATGTTTTGGCCCCGGCATAACTACCCAGAACCTCCGCTAATGGAAACACACCTAATGGTATTTAACTGCTCACATTTGCCTTCAGTGGTGCTCCTAGCTTTGCCGTTTTATATGCCATTTTATGTGATCTCACACTCATGTTGACAATTTACAGAAGATCTGGTTTAAATATTCCTTTTCTTTCTGCTTGTCTGTATCAGGTCTTTTTTGGACATTATTTGGGTTTTGGAAATCTTTGTCAGGTTGCAGACATGTGTAAACAACTTTCCTGTTATGGCTACTCACCTTAACAGACATGAAATAGTTGATTTACCAGCAAAAAGCCTTTAAGTAAAATCTCAGTAGAACATTTAGAAGATGTTGCAACTGAAGATGCCATTCAACCAGAACCGCTGTCAACTAGCTGCGACGAGTTCTTGTGTCATCAGACTAGAATAATCAATCATTCATTCATTCTCCTTTTTTTTTTTCTTGCAGAGCTTTAATGCACCTGAAAGGTTGACTTTGGCTATTACTTCTCAGATGAAAGCCATTTTTGCCAGCTTATTTGTTCTCAGCAATGTTATAGCACCCAGTTATTTCCATTTTTAATATTCTGCTAATGATGTGGAGACTTGTTCTCATAGCACAATATCATCACAAAAAAGATAACACAATGTTATCACAAAAAGGTCCCAGTGTAAGTGATGCAGGATCACTGATCTGCACCTGTGAATCTCCTGATACAGATTATGGTCTGTTTCATATACACACACACACCAGCTCAACCACTTCGGGACTGTTGGCCTTTCCCTGTTCAGTAGCCTGCCACAGAACAGTGGGACTTTCTGTCTCTGTCATCAACATTTAAATACTCAGAGTTGTCGCAGAGCTGGAGGGAGGACATGTCACCACTTTTTAAATTTTTTTTATTATTAATGCTTTAACATCTTTGCTTGTGTGTGTGGGAGACAGCGAGCATGTCTGAGACTGGGTGTGTCTGAGAATATGCGCACTATGTTGTTTTGCTTTCAAATGACAACTATCCATGATTAGATGTCTTAAGAGTAAAAGTCAATACTAAAACTTGGATCTGCATTTTGAATCCACACATTGCTGGTCATTTATTTTTTTATTATTATTCTTTTTAATGTTTTCTTTCATAATTAGTTAGTATTTTGGAGTATTTGCAGTAGTACTGCATAAATGCAATCTGGAAAACTGCCAGAGGCCTAGATGTGATCTCACTACAGTTGCTCTGTGTACCAAAGTCATTTGAATAAAGTGCCCGAAGTTCAACACTTCAGTGTTAGTCGAGCTCGCCCAGATACAGGTTTTCCCAGCAGTAGTTTCTCAATTTGAAGAGGTCACAGGATTCCTGCATGAGATTGTGTACGTGTGTGTGTGCGTGGTTTGGGGAGTATTGAAACTGCTGTGCTTGTGAGGCTTCAGTGAAACAGACTGAATGGCCTGCGAAGAATGTCAGTGATAGCATCTCATCAGATGGGCACAGGGACACCTTGGTGTGCATAAATTTACAGATAAAAGAAAGAAGCGGTATTTGTCAAGTATTTTACTTTTTACCATGTTTTACCTATCTAGCTTCTTACCAAGCTTCTGTTCCTCTTGAGTTATTCAGTTGTGAGCATTTAGTTTTGTTTGACATTCAATGTTTGTTTTTAGCTGCATAATCTGACCATTGTTGCAGTCTAAACAAGAACGTCTTTCATAGTTTTTATGGTACGGCACCTCAGCATGGTAAGGTGGAGGATCCCTCTTTGGGTCTCCTTCAAGATGTGAGTTACAGAGTGTGAATAGGTATTGGGTTGCAGAGTTGACCCCCTCCTGCTTTCATGTAAACTCGTAGGAGGAGTCATGCTGATCACCGTCTGAGTGAGTTTTCACTTATGTCAGAAATGAGTAGCATCTCTGCCTGTTTGTGACTGTGTCTGGTTATAATGACATTTCTGTGCCCTAATATTCAGGTTTTCATTTTCAGGCTGTGACATGTACCAAAGTGTAATCCTCACATTGGAAAAACAAGGGAAGTACAGCTAAATGTTGCATGTTCCTTATATTTATCTCAATACTTCTTTTTTTTAGAGGTTTGAACTAATAAATAGCTTTAAACAACCTAAGGATGAATTTATGATTGATTAGGGTAGCAACTACTTGGTTTGTGCCCATCTTTTTGTTTTTTTCCTTCTTCAAAGTGAATGCACCTTGTATAGATAGCTGCTCAGGCATTCACTTTTCACCTGGAAGAGGCTTTTTAAAGGAAGTGTACACTGATGTGTGTGTGTATATACATATATACATATATATATAGATATATATATATATGTATATATATATA
>JAOWBL010000013.1:637966-649937 GCA_028564865.1 Zenarchopterus dispar
TAGGAAAACATCCAGTCCAACAGACACTGAGCATGTCGCTGATCAAAAGGTAACAGAAAAAAAATATGCATATTGCTCCAAAGTACTCTCAAGTGATTAAAGTGGACATATTATGACAGAATGATTTTTCCTGTGGCTGAGACCATTTATTTTTAAACTAACTGCCAACTCAAGAACTCCAACATCACACAACCCTTTCACTTAAGCCATCAAAGTCTGAAAATCTCTTGTAGAGCAAATCATTCAGATTTCCAGAACATCACAGGCCCAGATAAGAGAATTAGCTGTCCTCCTCCCAGCTTCACATCATACTGCATTTGCTGAGGTGGAGTGGGCTCAAGTGGCAAACTTACCCCTTAAAACTGACTCCCATGAACTGAGCTGGCTGAAAAAGGAGCTTTTATACTCTATCTCTGTCATTTTTAGCCAAAACATGGCACAAATGATAATAAGACTTCAGGAAATCATATCAACTTGTCCTAATATGTCTTCTTTAATATAATGATTTTACTTCTTCTTCTCTCCTTTCTTACATATTTCTGTATCCCGCTTCGATCTTCATCCCAGGAGCAGCCCACTTCTGATCAGCCACGTCCTTACGATGCCTCCCTGATGCTGCCCCTCCATCAGTCCCCGGTCAGCACCAGATTGGACGGCTTCAGTGTGGGGCGGGGCTACGGCCTGGTGGAGGCGGAGGAGTGGCGGAGCTATGAGATCAGCACGCAGGCGGTAGAGGTGTGGCACATCCTGGAGTTTGACTACAGTCGCCTGCCTCGCCAGAGCATCGGGCAGTTCCACGAGGGGGACACCTACGTGGTGAAGTGGAAATACATGGTCAGCACTGCAGGTGAGTGGAGATCTCATGGTTTATAGATGTGTGGAGCATTAACGTATGATAAAATCTGTATTCAAAGATCCCGAAAGGAAATCTGAGGACAGTTAAAGTGAACAGTTTAGTGCTTAGTGTGATGCTGGTTTTCTTAAGTAGATTTTTTTAAAATTTGCAGTGAAAGTACAATGTAATCCTAGCTTTGGTAAGGTTTACTGTGGGACAGTCAAAACAAATAAACATTATCTATCTGAAGGGCGCTGACTTACTCCAAGCAGAAAATGAGAACAGATTTTTCATTCACCCTCTCACAGATGCAGTAAAGCTGACTTTCCCATCTTCTGTACTAGTTTTTGTAAGGCAGAATAAAGTTATGGTGAAATTTTAAACCAAATACTTGCAGAAAGCAAATTTCAGATTGTGTGTACAGTTAATAAGAGAGTGTGTGTGTGTGTGTATGGATACAAATAATCCTACAAATCAAAAGCTTCAGTATAACACAGTCTTGTCAGGTCTGAAAACATATCAGTCACCTGGAGCTCGACTTGGTGTCACTGATGATTTTCCAGGCTAACGTTTGATCCCATGTCTCAGATTGATGTCATTCTTGCAATATTTTGCCATCAGTTGGGAAGCGACAGAACCCAGAGCAGCTGAAGACTGCGGGGGCAGGGAAGGAGAAGTGCTGCTATTTCTTCTGGCAAGGCCGCAACTCCACGGTCAGTGAGAAAGGAACATCAGCGCTCATGACGGTGGAGCTGGATGAGGAGCGGGGAGCACAGGTACGCAAAAGAGCGCCGAGCCCAGGAATGAAAGTGTGTTGTCTTTGCTCGTCCGTGTCCACAGAGGTAGGCAGCTTGTGTGAGCATAGCGGTATAAACGTCAGTCTTCTTTTAACTTCATTTCCTTGCAGGTCCAGGTCCAGCAGGGGAAGGAGCCTCCATGTTTCCTGCAGTGTTTCAGAGGAGGGATGGTTGTCCACTCAGGAAAAAGAGAGGAAGAGGAAGAAAACTCACAGAGTAAGGATGCTTCACTTTGAGAAAAAGCCAGAAGTCATGTGCTGTTCCTTCACCTTTACTTTAGTTTTTCCCAACGAGTAAATAACCTGTGTGTAGAGGACTATTTTATCTAAAACTAATTAGATTTCATTTCAGGCTGTGGAGTTTCTGCTGGACTTTTACATGCAGCAAAAAATCTTTGTCACGTCACTTATCAAGCAACGTTATAAATGTGGAAAAATGAGGCTCCGCCCCCTGTGGATATTTCTATTGGCTTTTTCGACATTGTCAAAAAAGCCACATAAGAGCAGACTTGTACAACACTGCTGTCAAATACACATGGCCTGAAAACAGGAATACTGATGTTATAAAGCATCACATGACAAACTTTATACGTTGCATCTCACGTGCCTTGGCACCCAGACTCGTATACTGCAGCTCTGTCAGTGTTGTGGGTATGCCATTGTAAGAGAAATTTAACATAAAACTCACTCCTCCAAGCTCTTGCCAAGGTGACTAAAAATCTGAGTTTCACCCTGTACCAGTTATCTTTGTCTTACCATATTGCCTTTGTGGCCCAGTTGTGCCACGTTTCACTTTACTACATAAAACACAACAAAACAAAAAAAATCAGGCTTTACTTAACTCAGCTGTTGGTACTGGCCTTGGTTATATCCTGTCTTGATTACTGCTTTGGCCTTGTACCTGGCCTACCAGCTCTCCAAAAGGTCCAGAACATGGTGGCACATCTGGTACGTGTGGAACCTTGAAAGACACCCGTCACGCCTCTGATCATTGGCCATCACTGGCTACCTGCTGGCTTCTTGAATTAAACAGACGTCACTGACACTCGCAAGTGACTTCAAGGTCCATACCTGCTTCTCTAAATTCAAGAGTACAGGTTTATGCCCCTTCCCAGGCGTTGCACTCATCAGAAGATCATGAACTGGCCTCGCCCTGTCTCCACACGAGTCGATCTCTGTCGAGACTGTCCTCCTAAGTGGTTCCTCAAACAGGCTACAAGAGCGGAGCCATCCTTCTCTGCGTTCAAGCTCTTAAAAATTCTCCTCTTCTATGAGTACCTACCATCATCAACTGCTTCACCTCTCTAAATGTTTAACCCACACCTGAATGCTCTCAACTGCATGTACTTTGCAGTTTGTCGTGTTTAATGTGGCTTGATATTTTTTTCCCCTTGCTGGAAGTTGCTTTGGATAAAAACGGCTGCTGAATTAAATTATTAAAAAAGGGTGTAAATCTGTAATTTTAAGTTATACCTCAATCACCAAAGCCATGTGAACACATGTCCAACATTCAGGCCATGACAGTAAGGGAAAAGAAAACTTTGCGTCTTGCCTTTGTTGATCCTCTTGTCTCCTCTGCAGATGACTGGCGTCTGTACTGTGTTCGGGGAGAGAGGGAAGTGGAGGGCCACCTGCTGGAGGTGGCCTGTCATTGCAGCAGTCTACGCTCCAGAGTCTCCATGGTCCTGCTGAGTGGCAGCCAGGCTGTCATATACTTGTGGCATGGGTGCAAATCCCAGCTACACACACGTGAGGTTGCATGTACGGCTGTCAATAAACTCAAAGAACAGTGAGTGGACAGTTTTTCTTTTCTAATGAACAAGAAAAGCAACAAAATTGAACTGGCCGTGTGGTAACAGCCTCTTCTTTTACCTTCAGGTGTCCTCTAGAGACAGGCCTCCACAGCAGCAGCAAAGTAACCATCCGGGAATGCGATGAGGGAGCTGAGCCTACGGGATTCTGGGAAGCCCTCGGGAGGAGGGACAGGAAAGGATATGACTGCATGTTGCAAGGTAAATCTTCAAATTGTACCAAAACCAAACACTCAAAAAATACTGGTTTTTGCACACAATAGAGCACACACACAATAGACACTAGTAGCAGTTAGAGTAGGAAATGTTTGTGTTGAGTGTACGGGGACAGTGTCGTCTTCAAGGCGTAAAACAAACACTTCCTGGATTCTTGCCGGAACCCTCGGCCTGCAGGTCGTCTGTTCTGGGTTCACACTTGTCCCAGGACCTCCTCTCCAGTAATGATGAACTACACGTTGGGTGCTTTAGTCTCTCTTCTCTGAGTGACCCCACTACACTACTCTGCTCAGCTAAAGATCCAAATATTCCCCAGTGACATTGTGTTTGCTTGTAAACTAAAGCTGTGAGACAACTACTAAGGTGTGCACATTGTACTAGGAAGTGAGACAGGTAAAGTATTAAAACTATCCTCAGTAAGAGCTTTTGATTTGTTGACTGTTGCTGTAGCCGTCAGATAAATTTAGTGGATTAAAAAAAAACAAAAAAAACAACGTGACTGTTTTGCGTAGCGAAGATGAAGTATAAACTCGTAGGACACACAAGTGTGTGGTTTCAAACTGTGCAGTCAAAGAAAAATAACACAAATTACATCCAGCAATGTAATATACTTACTTTCTATCAGTCTTTCTGTCACTCTTGAGTAAAGGCGAACTGTTGAAATTGTGTTTCTGCTAACATGTCTGTTCATTTCAACATGTGACCCTCAGATCCAGACCGCTTCAACTTCACACCTCGTCTGTACCAGCTCAGCAGCATCTCAGGAGAATTTTCAGCTGTGGAGTTTCTGTATCCTGCCAGAGACCCCACACAGGTCAACTCTATGCCTTTTCTGCAGGAAGACCTGTACGCTGCTTCCCAGCCAGGTACACACACACAAACGCATCACAGATGGTACTGTCTGGTCTCCAGGTTTAATCACCCACACATTAACCTGAAAGCCTAAAACTGGCTTTGGATCCAAAAATCAGCAGAAGTTGACGCAGAGTCCTTTTGTTGCAAATATTTCACAATCTGATGCCCCTGGTTTATTCTTTTTCTTCCTTCAGCCTTGTTCCTGGTGGACAACCACCATGAGGTGTACCTGTGGCAAGGATGGTGGCCTCAGGACAGTGAGAGCACGGGCTCGGCACGAATCCGCTGGGACTCGGACAGGAAGTGCGCCATGGAGACGGTACTGCAGTACTGCAAAGGTATGAATCGGGTCAGCGTGCTGCCTGCTCATGTTTAAGTTTGATAGATAGAAAAGAGAAACCACTGGTCAGTGCTGAAGAACAGACATGTTCTTTTGTTTTCACAGAAAAGAACGAGAAGAAACCTCCCAAAGCGTATCTGATCCACGCTGGCCTGGAGCCACTCACCTTCACCAACATGTTTCCCTGCTGGGAGCACCGAGAAGACATCGCTGAGATCACTGAGAGGGTGCGTGGGTCCAATCCTTTTATTTGCCTCCTCACAGCTCCAGAGTCACACACTTTACCGACACACACATCCCACAAAAATATAGCAAATAAAGCACCTGGTTGGTCCAGGTGGAAGCCATCATCAAGTCTTTGTGTTCCCAGGAGGCAGAAGTGTGTAATCAGATCATCCTGGTGGAGGACGTGTTGGCCCGGCTCTGTAAGACCACCTACCCCCTAGCGGACCTGCTCGCCCGGCCGCTGCCTGAGGGCGTGGACCCTCTTCGCCTGGAAGTCTACCTGTCTGATGAAGACTTTGAGGTGAGAACCTGCATTTATTCGACAAGAGTTTTGATTTAGATAAGTGACTGCAACAAGAGAATTTGGTTGGAAAACGCTTTTATTTTAGGTGTCGAGAAAAACCTTTTTAGATCACTTAAATGATGAATGTGAGTTTATTTTTCACATTTCAACTGGAGGATGTTGTTGAGGCATAAAAGCCTGTTATTTTGCTGTCTCAAATATGCTTGCTGAGTGTAACATGGCCAAAAATAACACTTCAAATGAATGACGGGTTTAAATTATTACGATGATGGTCAACACATTTACCAACTCAGTCACTGCAGAATATTCTACCGCTGTGCTTTCTGGTATGTATATTTTGGGTTATTGCTGATTTACAGGCTCCTATGAAGCGATGTCTAAGCATCTGCTTGAACATAACCCCTCAGTGCATCCCTCTCCACTTCTGCTCCTTTCTTCTTTCACCTCATCATTAAACATGGAAACTTGTGGCTTTAGATGTCATCCATGCCCACGACATCATCCTGCTCCCAAGACCGACTGTTGTCTGTTTCATCTCTCCAGAATACAGTTTGATGTCACTGCTCTGAATGTTCATGACATTTTTGATGCAAGTCTCACATGATCTTTGTAAATCTTCTACACGTTGTGGTATAGACTCATGAAGTCTGCCCTTCACAGTAGACCTGGATAAGGACATGTGTCCACCTCCTGGGAGAAGTTGTTCACTTGGTTGGATCTTTGTTGGCTTCTTTATGACCAAGGAAACAATCCCACTGTTGTCTTCCATAGATGTTGGAGCATTTTTTTGTTTCTGAGCACGTAAATGTTTTCATTTATAGGAATGTACTGCACTCTCGTTTGGCCACATTTGATGTTTTCACTATCTTTCAACTGGTTTAATTTGGCATCTCTTGTGTTGTGAGAGCTTGCAGCAACAAATGCATATTTATTTGAATGAATCTATTTGAATAGGGTCAAGATTAGCAGCAAAAGTGATCTCAATCAAGTTAAAAACAGTCCGAATTCATTTATAGTCCAAATCAGATTCATTATAATTGTTTTCATTTTATGCTATTTGACAAAAAGCAGCCTAATCTTCACTTTATGTCCCTCTCTCTGGGTGTATATGGAGGGGTGGATGGCAGTGGAGAGGAATGGGGAAACACCTCCGGTAGAAGCAGACTCAGGAAGAGTCATCTGACTCCGGTGGGGGTGGGGGGACAGGAAAGAGACGCTAACAAACACAAAGCAGTTCTAACTGCAACCAACTGAAAACTACCATCCATGCACTTACTGAGGAAAATGCAGAGAGGCCCACTCTAAAGAAAGGGCCTGATTTCTTAATGCTCTTTCTGTAATAACTAATAATAACTAATAAAAGATCAGTTTGAATACTTATACTTCATGTCTTCCAGTTGAACTACATCAGTGTCTATGCTGGAACTTGAAACAATGAAGAATGACAGAAGAGCTCTCTGCTGTTCAGGAAACAACTTTGGAGTAAATTGTCAATTTAAATTTGAATCCTTAAAGGACAAACTTCAACACATTAAAGTGCAGTAACTTTATTTATTTTAGATTTGAATACTCTTCATTTAAATTATCCTCTGCTGTTTAAATCATCATATAGCCTTTGTGTAACTCGCTAAACTAACACAAACTGTCGTCATGGAAGTATTTTTGTGGGTAGTTTTAAAGCTGCAGTATTTTCATGTGATGAAGCAGCAGGGAATGGTTTTAGATCTGCTGCACCGCTGCAGAGCAGCTTCATGTCCTGTACTCATCAGTTTGGGTTTATGACAGTTCTGCTGGAACATGTGTGCATGTTGGTGCAAGTTGATCTAAAATCCTTTTGGACCTCTCCGTCCTACTTGTGGGCCTCTCTGAACAAACCTGTTGACTCATTCTGACAGCGTCTTTAAAACGTGTAAAAGACGGGGTGAAAAGATTATTACTACCCTTTCTTGAAGCTTCAGAAATTTCATTAGAGGCAGGGAGGCGCTTATTTAAGTGTAATCAAACGAGAGTTTGGTGTGTTTTAGGTAGAACGATGAGTGAAGTTCGAGCTGAGATGTGACTTGGTTGTTATGGAAACACATGAAGCTCCATGATATTCTCACAGTTGAAACGTGTGTTAACATTATGCCTCTGACTTCTTGCTGACCTTCCATCCTCAGGGTTTCGTCATCTTGCTCAGGCTCCTTTTCTCTTGTTGTTTCTTCAGTCTCATGCATTTACCTTTAATCCTCCTTTATCTCTGTGAACTCACCTATTTCACTGATTCCACCCTCCAGGGTGTAGGGGCGAATGAGAAGGTGAGTCGACTGGTTTGAGCATGGAAGACTCGGACTCGCTGCATCCTCACTCCATATTTACATTATCACCTTAAAGCCACTTTTTTTTCTCCAACTCTACTCTCTAATTCTGATGTAACATTGTCATTTGTTCAGCATGATGTTCACAAGTGTTTGGACTGAATCCTGGAGATGCGAGAGCTTTGTGACGGTGTTGTTTTCACTGAAATAAAAGAATGTGTGTGTGTGTGTTTTATTTTAAATCACTGATGCATGTCTGTGCTCTTTGGGGTCTTACTTACCATGCCGGCTACAGGACTGACTGAAACTCCTGACTGTTTTGTGACTTGTACCTGATGCTGACTCTGTTGCTCCCTCAGAAAGCCCTGGAGATGAGCAGAGAGGAATATGGTGCTTTGCCTGGATGGAAGCAGGTGAATGTGAAGAAAGCCAAAGGACTTTTCTGAAGTGATGTGAGACCCTCAGCAGGATGTTGTTGGGGCTTCTCTTGTTTACGTCTGTGCCCAGCCGAGACTCAGGAGCTGCCCCTCCTGAGTTCAGCCGCTAGTTTCAGGTCAGAGGTGGACTAGAGGAGCTACAGCGTGTGAAAGTGAAGCATGCTGAGCTTCACGCTGCAAATATTCCTTCTGTGATGGTATTTTGGGTGTGAGAGTAGGACGCATGAGTGACCCTGCTATTAGTGTTCTTTTAAATTTACACTACTAATGTACATATGTACAATATGCAAGTCAGCCAGTGCTGTTACACTGTCAGCCTGGCAGCCATCTGTCGGAGCGATCTCAGGTCTTGCAGCCTGTAGGACACGCTTCACTTCAGACTCTGTTATACTTGTATGAATGTTTGTGCATTACAAATGATTTATATTTATATGAAATCCACATAGGAAATAAACAAACCATTAGATACTACTAAATAATGAAAAAAAAATGTGTTTAATGCTGCAGAGATTTGTGTCATATGTTGATAAGTTGTAGATGTTAACAGAACCTGTTGTACAGATCACCTTTAGCTGCTTACTAATGAAGCAGCTTTATCTTTATTGTTGCAGGTTTGTTACATAGAAATAATGCAGGCTGGATTACAAAGCCAGTGTGATGAAGTGGCTTCAGTGTATAGTGCCTTGCTTTGTGTACAGTTTATATACAGATCCTAATCTGCATTTTACAAGATTTTTTTGTGCTATGAAGAACTTAGAGAAATAAACCTTGAAAGTTTGATATCAGCAGATTTGTGTTTGATAGTGTGGTTCTTCTCCAGGTACTGTCACACACTCAAAATGAAGTGACATTTATTTTTGTTACAACTTTCACAGCATGTTTGGTTGCATGTTATCTTTTCCTCCACTAGAGAGCAGTGGAACACTGTTTTCTTGCAGAGAACCGATCAAAGATGACTTCTGTGATTCTTCCCTGTGATTAACAGATTAAAGCGAATTATCAAACCTGGAGTATGAACCGCTCTTTGACAACCCATCAAGGAGTCAGAAATCAAATCTCTACAATCTTTGGCTTTGCATACTTTAGTTTTTTATTCAAGACAACAGGAAGATGATTTGAATGAAGTCAGTAAGCATAACCTCTACATCCGTGCACTGTAAAAATGGCATCGGTGTCACCGTGGATCTGACCTGGTGGGAAAAACGGCAAGTGTCTCAGTGATCTGGCACCAGTATTCTAAAACTGATGCAGCATAAATGGATAGAGGTTTGGTGTGCACTGTCAAGTTGACTGAGGATAAATAATTGCACTATTTGATCAAATCTAAAACTAAACAGAAGTCTATTTGCTGTGGAGTTGTTGGCCAAGACAAAAGGAAACTAATTGTGTGAATAGTGCATTATTGTTGGAAGAAAAGGCACAAACATACTGAAGTATTTTTCATATCATGAATGTTTCTACTTGCACTCATGATACACGCTTGATCCCCTTTTTTTTTCCATTTTCTTTTTTTGTTATCCACTGCATGGGTTTACCTGTACCGCTGTCTGAAGTTGAAAACACTGACTGAAACCATGGCAACATTAAAGATCCGAGTGGACCCGAATCATGAACATCAGTGATGAATGTTGAAGCAGCTAAAAAGCTATTTTGGTTATTTATTCATTTTGACCATTCTAATTTCAGTTGAAAAACATTTATTAGGTTGTACAGTGTGCTGTGTTTGCACAACAACAGCATTGTTGAAAGAAATTCAAGTTCTCTTTTGAACTATTTTTACTGCCTATTTTCATTTTCCTACCAAGAGTGATAAAGATGTTTCTATTTTTATTTGAAAGTTTTCTAATTTTGCAGATTGTAATTTTGCTATACAGTGTTGAGTAACTTGAATCCATGTCAGAGAAGATAGTTGACAGGTAAAAGTTTTGTTTTTTGTTTTTTTAAATACAGTATTCAACAGCAGAAAAGGTTTGTCAAATAGAAACTAATCAAAATCAAAAATCTCTCATCTGAGTCCCACCCAGCCAGTAATAGGGAAAGTAGCAGTACCTGGACTGACCAGCAGGGGTTGGCTACAAGTGCAACCACATGTTAAAATGTCCAACTTTGCAGCAGAAATGAACAGATTTGTGGCTCAAAAGACTGTTTTGGTCTCTATAGCTAGATATCAAATCCATGAAAACTGTACAGAGTTGATCATTTTTGTTGCATGTCAACTTAAAATTATATAAAGCAACAAAAATGAGGGATTAGGGGTTTGGACTTTGGATTGGTGGCTGGTGACGCCAGTGGCTAGCTGTCATCACTTTTACTACTGAGCACTGCATTGACTAACAGACATAATTCAGTTTTTTTTTTTCCATTTGCCACATGGAAGTTCAATACGAGGAAAAAGAGGATTCAAGTCAAAACCAGTCTTTAAAAGTCCTGAGGGTGACGTCACAGTTAGTTTGTCCAGTAATGATACAATCTATGAGCGAAACAGGGCAGATGCTAAGTACGGGAAAACGAAGCACTAATTGAGCGAGAGCGCCTGTTTGTTGAAGTCGGTGCATTAATAGTGTTTATCTGTCACAGACTCCTCTGACTCTGGTTTCCACACGTCAGCTGCTCTCTTACCTACACGAAGTTGCAGGTGAAAGCCGTCCAGCCTGTCAAACCTCACTGCCTCATTTTCCAGGCTGTCCTCCAACTCCACACTCTTTTTTTTTTTTTTTTTTTTCTTCACACAATTTGTTCTGAATGCTCTCAGATGTTCTCAGTATCAGCAGTTGGCTTGTGTGAAAGAACAAGAGTAATTAGAGAGGACTTTCATGCAATCAGAGCAGATGAGTACACACAGCAGGTTTCTGTCCATCCAACTGTTGCTCGAGTGTTGTTCGATGTTTTTGAGGCATGCCCTGGGATGGTAACGAGAGGAGAAATTGCAGCTACTTACAAAAAGCTTGGTGAGGTGCTTTGTGGTTCTCACCGTTTTTCAACCCTCTCTTGCACGCTAAAGTTGTTGGATGCAGGAATATTCAGTTACACATGCTTCCTCTGAACTCATCTGGCCTGTGAAGAGTTTGATGTGGCTGCACAGTGCGTATCCACCTACCTTCTCCTCCTCTCCCACTCAGAGCAGACCCCCCCTCTCTCTCTTCAGTAAGAAGGTGGGATGTACTGTATATGTTGCTTTGCATGCACTGCCAGGTGTGTGTGCGTGTGTGTGTGTGTGTATGGGTTTTGACTCTGAGCCCAGTTTCAGTGCTCAGCTCTAACCAGCTTTCTTTTCATACATCCAATCCTTTTGCAGGGTGCAAACAGAGGAATGTGCAACACTATTGCACACGTATGATGAAAATCATTTAAAAGAAAAAAAAATGAACTTGTTTTGAAAAATACAGTTTGAACTTTGTAAACAGATTGCCTCCTGCTCACTTGGGACAACATCAGTAATTTACTGTCATGACTGTGTAACAAATAATTAAAAATGGACATATTTACATGTCCACAGAGGTAAATAACTGGAAAAGGGGAAAAAAATTAATGTTTAAAATAATTCATGCAAAAATGATTAACATGTCATCAGTGCTATTGCTAAGGATTTCTGTTTTAAACCTGCACATGCAGTCTTATAAAGAAAACATCAAACAGTATAGTTCTCTACACTGGAAGAACCGATCCAGACTTCCTGCTGGATCAGGCCTTAAAAACTTAATGGCATACTACTAATAGCTCTAATACTACTAACTACTAGTAATACTACTAATAGCTCTAATACTACTAACTACTAGTAATACTACTAATAGCTCTAATACTACTAACTACTAGTAATACTACTAATAGCTCTAATACTACTAACTACTAGTAATA
>JAOWBL010000013.1:650037-670376 GCA_028564865.1 Zenarchopterus dispar
CTCTAATACTACTAACTACTAGTAATACTACTAATAGCTCTAATACTACTAACTACTAGTAATACTACTAATAGCTCATAATGCAAACTATTTATAAAATCAATGCTGTTCTATGCTGCAAGTACAAAAAAGCATGTCGGGTAACCAGAAAGCTTATTCTTTTGAGTGTGTTTTGTTTCGATCCAAGCACCAACCTTCTTACTTCTGGACTGGGGTTCACCTTGAACTTAGATTCGTTGTAGTTCCTCGACTGACCACTAGAGGCAGGCTGCAAAAGCAAGTCGACCTCCACTGACTCCTATGTTAAAATGTCCAACTTTCGAGCACAAATTAATATACTTGCACCCTGGTTCAAAAAGATGTTTTGGTCTCAGTCGTTTGATTTCACATCTGTGGCAACTCTGAGGGGGGTGAATATTTTTGTACCACGTCAGGAGAGTTTATATCAAGCAATACAAGGATTTCTAATATGATTGATTGATAGTTGGCTCAACCAGTGGCTAGCAGCTATCACTTCCTCATCTGTAATCATCATGCTACCTTGCTAGCAAAGCAACGACCCGCTTATGTTAACCTAGAGTCCACTACACATGACTGTCATGTTTTCATTTTGCCATCAAGTCAACATGTTGAACAGTATAAACAGTACATATGTTATACATGTTAAATAATATATACAGTATATACAGCCATAAATGTCTGTGGGCAGCTCTGCAGACATTTCGACTGGGATCCACTTAAGGAGCTGTGAGCAAAGCTAACTTTGATTGACATGCAGTGGGTGTGTTCCCATCAGCTCGTTGAGCAACATGCCCGCGCCAGCACAATGAAAAATGGGCTTTAAAACTAGTCTTCAGAAATCAGTGGGTCACATTTGTGAATGCTTCGTCTATATTCCGATCCCACTTGGTAGCAGTACCAACAATGAAGCCCCCCTATGTGTACAAGCTTCTTGAAACAAAACCAGGACAGAAGTCTAGTAGTCACATCACACTATCAGCTGATCACAAAATGTAGTATGCTGTATGCAAGAATTGTCCAGATGGTCTGCTACTTCTGCAAAAATTTCCATTGTCAAATTAACCATTTTATGGTCTTATTTAAAAACATATACTGTATATTGATTTTACACAAATGTAGCACATAAAGCATGCAAACAGTTGTACAATCTGGAGTACGTAAGAAGTACCTGGATGGTTTGATATTTCTAGGAACATTTCTAGTCTGCAACTGACCAGTCTATCTCACATATTATATATCCCATAATGCATCTCACTACTACAGTAGGAGCCAGCCTGTATTCACATGCCCAGTTTCCATTTGTGAAGTTTGTACAGTTGGGAGACTGTAACCACTAAGGTGGACACTAGTCACAGATGTCATGTGACCAGATCTCAGCTACGCTACAGCATAATCACTTGTATGATACGTAGTACATACTGCACACTGTGTTCTATGCATCTTCACAAATGGTCATTGTCAAGCCAGAAGTTCACAATTACTTTTATATTTCCCATATTACAGAAAATAAATGGATTCTAATTCATTAACTGGTGTTGGCATGAACCCAGTAAAATAAGCTCATCCTCTTCTTGAGAACTCCTCTGTTGTCAAACATTTACAGTTGAAGTGCAGTGAAATTAGAACTGGACATTACAGGGTTATGGAGTCAAAGGAAGTGGAGTCGGCGACTGTCATCTGCTGTCAGGTGTTGATGTGAGTGGGACCTTGACAGCTAGAAAGTGACTGAAGTCGTGCACCTCAGTAGTGGCCCCAGGTAAAGGTGAAATGGTGATGTTGGTGATTAATTATAAGATTATGCCAAGGGTAATTAAAATATCAATCAATATTTACTGGGCCATATGCCACGGCTGTGTTTTCTCATAGCCCAAACAGGGGTGAAAAGAGCGCTTTGGCAGGTATCTCCCTAATGCTCTTAACCATCTGTCAACACTCAGCCCTCTGCCACGCCAGCATAATGTTATGTTTATGATAACATTGTTAATTCAACACAGGCTTAGGTGCAAAGTGGCACAGTTTAGCTCCAGCGCCGTTTATTCTCCAATATTTGCATTTGGCTGGCTGCCTGCCCCGCAGCGCTCCTCCCCTCTCCTTCATCCAAGCACGACGACGAGCAGTGAACAATGAGAGTCCAAACCAGGCTTAGCGCGTTTTCTTCTTCATGCTGTGCCTCAGTTTTGTTTCTATTTCTGTGTGGATTATTACTTGCTCTCAGCGTCACAATGCAGATATGTGTTCCTTCCTCTCCTCTACGTCTTCAGGTTGGAAAAAACCCCTCTGAGCCCAACACTTCCTGTCCAGAGTCTACAAAAGCCACTTCAAAGGCTCCAAGTTGAGATGATTTATGGGAAATGAATTTCAGACAGAAGACTTTTTCCCCTCTTTTCTGGTGCCCCGGGCTCTTAGTGGTAAGCTCTGCTTGTTAACCCAGATTTAGATCTCTATCCTGATGGAGCCCATAAAAGTGGTGTGGATTTATATAATGTGGAGCGCAGCCACGTGCCCTGGGTCCCTTAGCTCGCAGCGTCTCTGCTCATGTCTCCTGTCCAATTTAGAACTGGACAAGTCACTTTAAGAGCTAAATGGAGGCTCTGCAGCACCTGAGGCTCCTCATCTGGAGGAGTGAGAGGACCACACACCACAGTATGAGATCTCCAGAAGCTCAGACTTCATTCCACAGATTTATGATGGAATTAACTTTTTTACTTTCTGCACACTTTGACTTTTAGATGGAAAGTAATTTGACAGAAAGAATTAAGCGAGTCCTAAACTAAGATCCACTGAGTTCAGACTTTTTCTGTTTGATTGTGGATGTTTCTCAGTTTCAGCGTCCAGGATGGAAACGCTGACAGCTTGATGTCATACATAGGTCTATTTTCAAAGACAGACATGGAAAACCAGCAAGATTTAGCAATATCAGACCCTTAAGTATTGACTGATGAGATATAGGAGGTCATTTTTTCCTGCCTGTCCGAGAAAGGAAACATTCATCCCTGATGCCAGGAAAATATGTGGCAATGTTACATTTTCAGAAAACCACAATTACATACTGCACTACGTCTACAGCCCTTATGCTGGATTTGTCATTTTTGTTATTTTTATTATTATTTTGTATTTTGGCCTACTTTGGGTTCACACGTGACTGTTAACTGTATCTCTTATTAGACAGATGACATGTCAGCTGATGGCTTTGAGCTGAGAGGACAGAGTTTGACTCCTGCAGAAAACTTGTGTTCATCTCTTTATGTCCTCTTTAATTTACGTCTTTTGACATGGAAAACATTGTTTCACTCTGTGCTAAGTCCCACAAGAGAATATGTACCAGCCAAGAGCAGTCAAAGAGCAACACGCATTCGCTTAAGAAGAGTAATCAACCTAAAACGTATGTTTTAGGACTGTGGCTTTTTGAGAAAAAGCTGACCAACTGATCTGGGACCTTCTCCACATGTCTCTTAACTGACAGTTTTGGCTTCGTGAATTGACTGCCTTGCTTTGCAGGCTAAAGTTGGAGGTAGGAAAAACAAAACAATGCACGTCATGTTTCAGATATTACGTTGCCACTGTTCCAGCCAAGGCAGCACAGAACCACTGTGTTCACCACAAGATCCCGCAGTGACGACCCGATCCATCTGTTTTGAGCTTAATGGCTTGTAGTGATCGTTTCAAGGTTCAGCAGGTGGTGACTCCTCCCTGGGTTGCTGCTGTATATAAACCCAGCGGGCTGCATGTGGGCTTTAATTCTCTGTTTAGTGACTCCAGTACGTGCAAGCTGCATTCTGGTTACGATGACAGTTTCACGGGCAGGGTCCAGAAGGAAAACTGCTGCTTAAAGTATCTGAATCTCACTGAGTCCATCAAAAGCATGTTACACCTTTACCAGAGCTCCCCTTCCATCCTGCTCATCATTACTCCTTTAAGAGTGTCTGTTCTTCTCCAAGTGTGCACCACATTTCCAGATCAGAGCCCTGGGACATGAATGGCGAGTGCCCTCCCACCGCCACCTGGCATCATTAGAGACTCTGATCTCCTAATCAACACCAGTGAACTCCCTCCTTTCCTCCTCACTGGCTTCTGCACCCCGCAGCCAAGCCTCTGGCCTGGCCGCCTGCTGGGAAGTGGAAGCTGGGTGTTGCTAACCAGGTGGGTGATGATGAAGGCAGAAGCGTCTACATGGTGGGTGGCGCTAGAAAAATTCAGGAAGGCGGGAGCAGTTTATCACTAAAACCGCAACACAATCCGGAAGACGAATGCAACACTTGTGTTTGCTGTCTGTTCACCAGTTTACAGCTGAAGTTATTTTCTGCTAACGCTGAGTTACCAGTGGTGGATTTTTGAATTTGTGAGGCGGAAAGAGGTCGCCTGTCTCATGAAGGAAGCATGCGCCACGCAGGGTGGAGGTCAGGTGTATAATTTGAGACACACAGGGATCAAAACACAACAAAGTAAGGTAACCAAGAGGAGGGAATGACTCAGCCTCAGGACCTACTCCCTCGCTGTTGTGCTCTCCAAAACCCAACGCAGGGGAAACAAAAACACAACCCCTCTATTTAGCTCAGCTCCAACTGCAGATGTGATTCATGCGGCTCCAACAGAGGGACGAGCTGAAACCCGGAGGCCTTATTCCTACTGCTGCTAGGGCACAGTCCACCCTCAGGTGACAAACAGTCGGATTTATAAACCCACATCCACACACGCATGCTAACAGGACTGGAGCTGCTGTGTGCAAACATCTGGTCGCTGTCTGAAACATAATTAGTGCTTAATAAAGGAGGCTAATATGGATTTACCTTTAGTCATGAGGGGCCAAATGAAATTAGCCCGAGAAGAGAGGATCATCAACGGCTGGACGACAGATGGGACGAGGGCTTAAAAATTCTATAAATTTTGTTGGAAACCTTCCAAGGGAATAATAGAAAAAAATATGGGATTTAATGGGAGTACACAGTGACTAAACGGGAAGAAGCTGGAATTGTTCAAAATTAACTTAAACATGGTGGGGAAACTCTCTCAGCATAGTTTTGGTTAAAACAAGCTGACTGAATGTAAAGTCAGTTGAATTTCTTCTTTTTGCTTTCTTGATCCCAGATTTTACTCGACTATGTCTGCGCTGTTGAAATGTCTTCCTTCATCCACTCAAGAAGTTTTCTTTTTTTTTTTTTACCAGTGTATTTGATTTCTGCTTTTAATCTTTAACTCACAAATACAAGTCTATTCATACACTAGCTAGGAAATCCGATTTAATGAACGCAAGATATTTAGAATCCGTTTCTCAGTACCAAATACAGCAAGCTTGGGCTTAGACTCTTGATCGCAAATACATGAGAAGTTCAACTTAGGAAAAATTACTTTTGAAGATGGAAGGAAGCATTTCAGTGTTCTTGCTGCTGGAACAGCTGCATAATTGATGATTTCACATCCCAACTAGAGGGTCCGACTATTAGAGGAAACCTTCAGACGTGAGGGGATGCCAGTCCTGGGAACTCATGTTTTTAATAAAAGTCCTGGATACCTGACATTTTCTCAAGCTCCTATCTGCAGTACAACAAACTTTTTAAGATTATAATGTAAACGGTTATTGTCCCAACAATAAAACTAACTATGTTATAATGTGAAATTGTTTACATTTGTACAATATTCTGTCTGTTTATTACAATGTAAATATCACACTGTAAGCATGTGAAAGTTCTGTTGCATGATAAATATTTCTTTTGTAATGATGTGATACCATAATATACAAACACGAAAAACATGTAAGAACAGTGAACATTCTGTGTTATAACATGACATGATTATCCAAACTATCTCGATGAATCACCTGAAAACCACAAATTAGATATTAGAAGAACAAGAACAAGTATATAAATATAGGTTAAAACATTTCCATTCATCTATGCAAATGCATTCTGGGATATTATTTTATGATCTTAAGGGCAAGTTGATGCATCCTTGATTTTGACTGTACTTGATTGGGACAAAAACACGTGTGAAGAATCGCGGTTGAAGAGACCTGCTAGCATGGAACCAGCTAGCTCAGGGCTGGAATTTTATTTGCATCTGTCTTCAGCTGGTCTGTTTTCTTTTATCATACAAGAACATTTATAGCTTATAGTTTAACTAAGTATTGTGGAAATGTATCTTATAGACTAACTAGACAAGGCTGGACACAGAAAAAGGACTGAGGAGGACTGACTCTGATTTACTTCCACTGCACACTAGAGGTCACATCTTTACAGCAAGAAAGATGACAGAAAAGTGACCAACACCATGATATTTGTGAGTAATTTAAACATTTAAACTGAGATTACAGCAGGTTCTGGAAAAGTACCAAGATGAGAACATGACCTTGTAGATGTGAAAAACATCTGATGTCTGGAGCCTACAACCCGATCATGGCCATGCAGACACATAAATGATCAGTATTTCATTAACCACGTCAAATCTAATATTTTAATTCTTTCTCCCACACTCAGCATAATTCTAATATAGCTAATTAATTTCTATATGATAAATTACTGCAAATTTTCAATTAATTCTTGCAAATTCCCAATAATTCACCTTTATGTTCATTTATAATTCCCATGTAGACTGAAATATTTCCAAAATTCCCAAGTGAAACTTCCCACAGAGAGTTTCCTCCCCTTTGCGATCATTTACGTGACTGACAACAGTGCTGACCTGAACCTGACCTCCAACCTGCTTTGACCAGGAGTCAAAGCAGTTTGGAGGTTTGTAAGAGACTTCAGATAAGCTGCTGTGCTGTAGCGGGAAAAAAACCACAGTCACACAATGAAGAGCTGTGCAACAACGCTTGACTGTGTGACGCTAAAACTAAATCCTATTAGGAAAGCTCTTGGCCCACAAGCATGATTCATTCTCTGGATCACTTGTTTAGCTTCACTGCTGACTCAGCTGAGGGGTTGCTGGTTTACCAGTCAGACCCAGACAGAAATATACCAACTGTCCTTTCACACAAACACACTCCCTCACACGCACAAACACACACGCACATAGCTGTGGTCCACACAGGATGGACCCTAAAGACGGTTCCAGCCCCGCTAGCAGGTTAAAATGTGAGATTTTGAATGAAATTCTCAACAAGACAATAGGAAAAGGGTCTTTCCATCAGCTTTATTTTGGCAGGCATGGGCAGGTTTCTGTGCTGCAGAACTCCTCGTCACATAGATACATGTGGAGGACCAGGGAACGATGTCCTTCCTCGGCTCTGTCCCTCAGCTCCAAAGCAGAGACGACGGTGAGTTGATGTACACCAACCTGCACCGATCGCCACAAGGATGGATGGGAAACCATCGGTAGCACGAGGGGATCATAGACTTTTGACAAGAATAAAAGAAGACTAGAAAGTATATGATCAAAATAAACATTCATCTGTTGATTTGTGAGTTCATTTTCTTTGGTGACACGGCAGCCTATTAAAAATAAATGAGAAACTCCTGCCAGACTTTTGAATTGTGAGGTATTGTTTGTGTGGTGGATTGAAAGGCTTCGTGTCCGTTAATGAAAGCCCAGTCTGATGGCACGTTTATTTGGAGACTGTCAGCAGTTTAGGTGATATATGCTTTTACTTGGAGCTTTTCAGAATGACGCAGTAAAAATAAATATTGATTTGTTTTAACAATTTTGTTTTGTGCTTGTGTAAGTTTGTTAAACTCAAGCTCTAATGTATGTAAAGAGTGACTTTTAAAAAATTGTTGTAACCTTACTCAGACTAATGAATTTTAGTTAAAATGAACTTAGTTCAATCAAATGTGTTTGTACTGCAACCACTCAACAATATTCTTAATGCACTTTCTACAGAAAGTAAACTAGCTGTGTGTTAAAGCCTGTGTTTCTTAGGCTGAAGCATTTATTTCATGAACGTGCGTTGAATGTGTCATGGCAAAAGACAAACACATTATGTTAGTCTATTTGCAGACTATTTTCTTGGCTCAGCCATTTGGATAGCAGCCCAACTGAAACATAGCTGAGTGTACTCAGAAAAAAGATATTTAAGAGTTTCCGCCTTTGTTTTTCATGACCCCAGTGGACGATTACCATGGTTACACATCCTAAATACAGATGTGAAGCACACTTGAGGTGTGAAAGGTAAGATCTGCACACGGAGTGTAGCTGAAATGGTTTTTTTCTCCTTCAAATCTTACTTCCCCAAAAATGGAAACATCTGGATTTTACATGTCATTTGTGAGAAGTACTTATTATACCTACGTTTCCAAATCCCTTGGTTTACCCCCCCCACCCCGCATGTGCAGCTATGTGCAGACTCAATGGCACCCACAATAAGTCTTGAAAACCCCCACAAACTTATTCAGATCTTCTGTATCTCTGGCAGTTGAACATATTTTTCCTTATGCCAGAGACAGAGACAACCAGTAGCAGAGTAGACGTGAACGACTCTCCACTTTTTCCAAGCAAACATCCACACTTCCCGTTTCCCAGTAAACAGCTGGACTAAACAAGCTGGGTTTTTTTTTTTGAGTTTGTGAATGGTGATAGTTTGCAGACACACACTGCAGCTTCTCGAAGGATGCTGCTGTTTGTTCCCTCGTGCTCTGATTACACAAACAATCATGCACGCACTTAATGTGAGCATAATGACCGTATAAATGGCATCAGCTTTATTGACTGTCGAGATATCAAATAGAATCTCATGTTTCCGTTTCTGCTCCGGCTGCAGGTCTTCAGTCGACACAAACCTGATCCTGTGGGCTCCCATGCCGGCCCCGATGACCTCACGTCTGTTCTCGTATCCAGCCCTGCGTGCTACCTGGGCTGTGGTGCTCACCGTATCTGCATCTTTCTCACAGGCTGATCGCTGAGGTGATTTATCTTCAGTAATGAAGGCCAGGCCATGTAAATATATATTTAAAACCTGTAAACTCCTACTACCCATAAAAATGTTCAAGGTCCTCATTTTGGTTAACTTCATGCCCTCCCAGCACAACTGGCTTTGATTTGTCAGTGGAAACCAGATGCAGGTGATGTTTTGTACTCCGTGCCAGAGAGGCAGTAAATCAGAACCAGGACATGTTTGAATCTGATGAGCTCTGCAGCAAACCTGATATCCTCTCCGGTCTTGGCCAGAACCTTCTGGACAACCAGTACCTGTGAGCTTAGAACCAGCATTCCCCTCCCACCAGGAGCGTGTTGTGCCAGTTTCAACCTGAACTCAGTATTACAGCTCGCAGTTGTTTTTTATTGCCCCCAGTAAGCACTAATTCAGCTGGGGATGCAAAATGATGCAAGCCAGGGCAATCCGCTGAGTGTGGGTAGCTTTCATCGCATTTCCATTTAGCAGATAGCTGTGATCCTGCGCTGTCAGCTTTAAAAAGCTTATCAGCGGGAAGAAACAGGAGCAGTGTTGGACATGAAAATACATTTTAATTGTAGTGTAGGTTTTTCCTTGGAAACTGTTCATTTTATACTTGGAACTAAAAATGGCTTATTTTTAGGCTCAGAGTTTAAGCACAAATTGATAATTCTGACTCTTTTTTTTAAAAAAAAAATCAGTACAACATAATATTTTAGCCCAAGAGACATTAAACATTTTTTAAACTGCACTTATCAGTATATTTGTGCGTCTGAATGTTAAATAAATGTCATCACCTGCTATCGCTTCCACAGATACGGCCAGGAGGTCTTCTTCTGAGCTTTCTGGGAGGCTCAGTCAGGTGTCATCATCCATGCAGATTGGTGATGAACAGAAAGCAATCCAGATTACATGAGCAAGCTGCTCTGGCTGTGTGAACATGTTCGTCTTTTGAACCAATGAGCCACCACCAGACACCAGAACATGAGGTTTATCTGAATTTGTTCAAGTATTTTGATGCCTGAACCTAACCAAGAAGCAACTAAACAAACATGAAGGGCAGAATAATGGAGACAGAAAGATGAAGAAAGAAAGAAATATGGAGAAATAAAGGTCAGTAGCCTGGATGAACATCACAACCACCAAATTATTTTAGCTGCATAAATGTATTCATTTACATAAAACAAAACGTGTGTCTCAGACATATTTAAAAAATCACCTTTCTACACAGGGGGCTCATGAGAGGTGCCATCCGTTCTGGCACCAGCAGGGAGTTGTTTCCAACAGTAAAGTTCTGAAACAGAAAGACAAAAGTTATTGATGAGCTAGAGAGTATGTTTCACCGTTTTTAAGTTTCAGCTTCAGGAAGAAGTAGAATGAAGCGGTGTTGGGTTTTTTGATCTGGTATGTAGGTGGCATCAACCTTGTGGCGATTAGCACTGTTGCCTCATAACTCTAACTTTGAATCCTGGATGAGGCCTCTTTGTGTGAAGTTTGCTTGTTTTCTCTGCACTTGTGCGTGTGCAACCTGGGCCGAGAGTCAGAGCTGGGATGAGTTTCAGAACCCCCTACCATGGAAAATGTCTGAAGAACCAGCTGATAGTTACTTACAGCAGCCAGACTCTGCAACTCCAAATGAATGCTTATTCCTGCTAGACATGAAAATAGGCTCCTAATAATGAAGCATCTTAGGACTGTGCTTATCTTAGCTTTCAAGTTCCTCAAAGCCTTTCCCTAGAGTTACTTAACTTACAATTCGATTTTTTTGTACAAATTTTGCTCATGCTAACTTCAAATCTGAGCTGAACACAAGTAGACAAATAAACGAGAATTCTTTCAATGTAAACCCGCCGATGTTCTGCTACACAACTTAAATAAACTTCCTTCAAATACAAGCCTTATATCAAACCGAGCATGAATCAAAGCAATGTATTTTTATGTTTTAAAACCTGTCTGGAGGGGATCTTCACCTCAGTCTAAATGGAGACATCCTGGTTCACAGGAAGGTGCCGCTCGCAAATCAAACTGCTCACAGGAGTCATAAATGTGCCCAGGATCAGAATCCTCTTGGACATGTCAGTTTCTGTCTCTTTGTGTGTTTATGACATATTTAATACATTCATCCATTTGTTCTTATAGCTGGCCATTATTTAGGCGTTTTACCCTGAAAGATCAGATTGAACATCACTTGCTGCTGATACTCTGCTGTCATCTTATGAAAGGAGTAAGTCACAAGGATATATTTGTACAAACATGTCAGTCAGGAGAAAAGCCATTTAATGCAAAGTGACAGAGAGAACTCCTCAGGCAATAAAGGCAATAGCATACCCAAATTAACATAAGCATCATTCTAGTTGTCAACCCGCTCCCCACTCCATCGGTATTTTTAAGTCTGGATAAACCTGAGGAATGGAACAACCATTAAAAACAAACAATGACTCTGTTTTCTCTGGCACGATGCTGCAGTTCACAGGGAAAGAGAAGAAAAAGAGAAGAAAAAAGGGGGGAAAGAAAACAACCACGGCTGTTTTTCTGGCAGGGGAGCGAGATGTGGTGGTAGGGAGCCGAGAGTTGCGTCTCGTGCCAGCACATCCACATGTCATCTCTGTTTAGACACACCTTGGAGAATGTGACCTCTTTCCAAGCTTGGCCTGGCAAGGGGTCCACGGTGGAGGGAGGAAAAGCCCCGGATTGTGATGAACCTGCGCCAAGAGGCTGCCTACCACTGTGTACATGCATGAATGCATGCGCTCACGACTCACTACATGCATAGCATGTATGCATACACATGCAAGTTTGTATCTAAGTAAAGCTGCCCCTGGAATGTCAAACACTCACTGGCTAAATTACGAGTTTGTGATCTATTGGTGGTGCTCGATGGTGTTGGCACTGCCTGTTCAGCGTCGAAATGTCACCTTTCCACCAATTTAGACTTTCAGACTTTATTCTTTGTACTTTGTAGCTTCTTTGGGAGTTAGTGTGCATGAACTCACCATGAATGTCAGGACTGTAGCGGAAAAACAAAGAAAAGGCTGTTTCTGATATCATCTCTTAAATGGCAATGGAAACAAAAATGAATCTGAAATAGTGTTTAGATTTAGATCTTGTGTTTTGAACTTGGCTGGATTTGCATGACGTTAATAAGCCTGATGTAAATCGTGTTTCTGTCTCGCAGAGTCAAAAAACTAAATGTCTCTCGAAAAGGGTTATTTTCGGGTGTGATTATGAATCTATTTCTTTTTCTTTACAGTGTGCATTTGCATTTCTTTCCCCCCCTCTTTCCTCATCCATTCATATTCAGATATCACATGTCTGTGAGAATCAAAAGAATATGAACCTCTACAATTAGCAATCTGAAGGTAAAAACTAGACTCAGGTGTTTTCACTGAAGGTGTGAGTGGTACCAGATAATGTTGCTAGAAAGGTATCTACAGGTCTTGGAGCACCTTGTGTTCCCATCCAGACAAGGTATTTTGTAAGAAGGCAAGACAATCCCGAACCATATACTGTGTCCATTAGAAAGGGACGGCCTTGCAGCAGGTCTGCACTCCCGCAAACATTTGGGTCATCATGAAATGAAAAATACAACAAGGAAGATCCAGAACTACTGAGCAACTTGAATAATGTTCAGACAAGGACTGGACAGCATCTGTCCATCCATCTATCTGTCCATCCATCCATCCATCCATCCATCAACTTCTGCTTATCTGAGTTTTGGCTGAGGGGGCAGCAGCTCAAGCACATACGTTCAGGTTGCATTCTCCCCGTCACCATTCCCAGCTCTTCCATGAGAATACCGAGACATTTCCAAGCCAGTCAGGGGATTTATCTCCGTCATGTGCCAGGTCTGCTCTGAGGCCTTCACCCAGCTGGACATGCCCAAAACACCACCCAAGCAAGAAATCCAGAGGGATTCCCAACCAGCTCTCCAAACCATCTCAACTGACTCCTCTTGATCTGGAGGGGCAGTGACTGTACTCCAAGTACCTCCTGAATGGAAGAGCTTCTGATCCTATCTTAAAGGGAGAGTCCAGGCACCAAGCAGCTCAGATGTGCAATCTCAATATCAATCGTAACCACAGGTTCCTGACCATACATGATGGTAGGAATGTAGGTCAACCAATAAACAGAGAACCTTGAGTTCTCTTCAGCCTGAAGCAACACCTCACACCAAACCTGTAGAAGGCATTTCTTTTCCTACTGAAAACAGTGGTTTCAGAATGGCTCAGAACCACATCATCCTCAAAAAGCAGAGATGTTACTCTGCTGAGGCCACCAAACTGAACTACCTCAATTATCTCACCATTTTCTAAAGATAGTTTATTTAATTGTTTTCAGCATTTGATTTGTTTTCTGTCTTCTACTGAGAATAAAATATATGTTTGTGAGAGTTGCAAATCATTATATTCTGTTTTTAATTTACATTTTACACAGCATCTCAAGTTTTTCCACATCTAATAAGAGTAATCCAAGTTTATTTGAATACATTTCAGATTACTTTTCACTGTGTGTTTAGTTTAGATTTAACCTTACATTTGAGGAAGCTTGAGCTTTCAGGTTTTCTGCTTGCTTTTTCAGGTTTTAGCTGTCCCCACACCAACGACCCTGATGGCAACAGTAGAAGTCCTGATGTGAAGTCACGTCAGAAATCTCCCATCACAACAGCAAATTTAACCTGGCACATGAGCAGTGAGGGGGCACCCACAGTGTTCAGAGGTTGTGAGAAAACGGCAGGGAATGGCTGGGGGTTGGGGGCTGGAGCTTAGACAGAGAGGCAAAAAGACATTCACCTGTGTAGAGGGGAGATGAGTAAGCCGCCAGCCACACAAAGTACAGCCACAGCAGAATCCGACTCCCTGCCCACCATTTGGCCTCCGGCAGCGAAGCATAACTGAATTACAGTAACAGCAAAAAGCTAATCTCACTTCCTTTGTGGGGGTCGCATGTGTACACACTTGTACACCAGTCTGCGGGGTGTTGTGAGCGGTCTTTTTTGCGGCTGTGCACATTTGTTCGGGCTCAGCATGGACTTTGGAAAGTGTGTTAACCTGACAGTGAGAGTGTATGTTGTACGAAGGCTCACATCCAACTGTCCCGCAGAGACCAGGAGGTGAGGGGTAATAGAGGTGAGAAGCATGCAAGTGTGCTTGTGTGTGGGAGAGAATGTATGTGTGTAGCTGTTCGTTATTCTGTACATGTGTCCACATGTTTAAGCATCGCTGTCCTTGTCACTCGACATGATGAACTGCCATCTAGCATGAACCTGAGCAGGTCAGCAGTTGATGGACGAGCCCAACCTCCTCTACTCTACGTCAAATGAGTTAACATTGGGCTTCACTGGTGTTTGCGTCCTCCTGTTAGGTTTCCTGCATGTTAGAAATAAAAGCTGTTGTTTATACATTTGGATGAACTTTTATAGAGGTTTACAAGCTTTTGTAGAGCACTGACAGGTCCTGGCGAGCCTTTATTGTGTGTAGCATCGTTAGGCGCTTTTCCACCAGCAGGGGTTCTGGGTAAACCCGCCAGACAGGAACCTCTAATGGGGGTGACTGTTATGAGTCCCTTCAGCTGGTGTGTCTCCATTACACTGTAGCGCCAAACAAGAACCTTTAACTGAAAAAACAGCATGGACAACCATAGGGTGGCAATAATGTGCATTTTTGCTTCCGCCTGCTGGACTTCTGCATATGTGTAATATGGCAACAAGACCTGAACTGACTCTCCCATCAGTTCCACGTTTTTTCTTTTTTTTTCTGTAGTCTCCAACTTCATCAAATGTACTCGTAACAAAATGTTTGTTGTCCAAATGGTTCAAATGCATTGTGGTCACATGATTTATGTACACATGAAAGTGCTGAAAGTACTTTAGGAGTCCTGATTAGCAGAGACCCCCGACCAGGAGGTTCCTCTTGGCCAACCTGAGAACCTCTCCTACTACAGGAACATTTTTTGCACTGTAAAGATTCCCTCAGGAATGACCCCCCCACCACTCCCAAAAAACTCTACCCAGAACTTTCACTAGTGGAAATGCACCTACTGGCAATGATTCCAAAGAAAATCATTCCTCTCATGAGATGAAAGCTCCTTATCCGATGTAGAAGCTCAAAAGGACATAATAAAAGAAGTTCTATGAGCTAGAATCAGTAACAATTCCAGTTCAATTCAATGTTAATTCAGATGTCCCTTCATGAAAAACAGATGAGTTTAGGAGCCTCTGTATCAAATCTTCATCTTATGTGACAGTGAGCATGAAAAACTCACTATCAGCAGTTAGAAACCACCAGCAGAACAAGAGGCTGCAAACATGGTGGAGAACACTGGCTCTTCATGTGACTGCAGTGCAGTTCAGATTTGTGAGAGATTATTTTGCTTCTTGTGACATTTTTATGGAGAAACACCAAGGTGCTCTTTTAAATTTGAATCTGACACGTTCAGTTATCTTCCCATTAACGGGGGAAAAGTATATTCGAGAATTCAAAGAACTTAAATGAAACAAGGGAAGGAAAAACTGCATAGTATAGTATAGTATAGTATAGTATAGTATAGTATAGTATAGTATAGTATAGTATAGTATAGTACAGTACAGTATAGTATAGTATAGTATAATATAGTGTAGTATAGTACAGTACAGTACAGTACAGTACAGTACAGTATAGTATAGTATAGTACAGTACAGTACAGTACAGTATAGTATAGTATAGTACAGTACAGTACAGTACAGTACAGTACAGTATAGTATAGTATACCTATTGAAATGGTGAGCTCCTCCACCCTGGTGACACCCTCGTCCTCTCTCTGGGGTTTCTGTTCCTTCTTAAACTTTGATCACACAGGTCCGGGAGCTTAATGACTCTTCAGTACTTATGCTGCTGCTTCTTCTGGAGTTTGTCAACCACCACTATGTCCAGTTGGTTAGCTGTCACCAGTTTATCAGTCTGGATCTAGAAGTCCCCCAGGACTGTTCTTTCATTCTTCACCACTCTTTGAGGTATCTGTCATCTTAACTGAGATGTCCAGCTCATACTCAGTATAAAGGTTTCTTTGCACTGTTCCACTTCCATGGTTGAGTTTCATTCATGCCTAACCTTGCATCCCGCTATGATGTGCTAGATTATCTGCAGGGTGTCTTTAAACAGGCTGCTGTTGGGGTCTTGTCTGGCGTGGTAGACTGGCCTGTATGGCTGTAGTGCTCTAGGACAGTTCTTGTGCTGCTATAATTGATGCCTCAGTGCTTCAAACCTGCCTTTTCTACCCACTGGAAGGACCAGGATTTGCCTACTCTTTTAGGTACTTGGCTAATTTCTTGACACCATTGTCGTAGATGTCATTTGCTTGCAGGATCTCAGTCTTTTTTTTATAGCTGTCCTGAGCATGGGTTTAGTCTGATGCAGAACAATGGTGAGGACAAAGCATTTCGTTGATATATGTCACATGTGGCAGTGCAGGCAGTTATTACTGTGATCAGCAAAAAGTGCTAGTATGTGGGTGGTATGGTATGGGGATGTATCAGAACCACTGGCAAAGCTCAATTCCACATCTGTGATGGAAACATGAATGCAGAAAAGAATATATATTCCAGAGATGTTCGTGCATTTATCAACAATGGTAAGAGTTACGGCTTGACCACTCTACAAAAGAATGGCTGTAGAATAAGAAGTTACAGATGCTGAGTGGGCCTGACTTCAGTCCTGACCTGTCCTCAGTAACAAACGTTGGGAAGAAAACATAACACCAAGTCCATATCACTTTGCATACACTTTAACATGTGTCTGCAGGTTGAATGGAACAAATTAAAACATTTAATGCTGGTTTAAATGCCATTGTTGCCTGGTACACTCAATGCCATAATGTAATCTGCCAGGTGAAAGAGTGGCACCATTACAAAGTGGTAAAAGCTTTTCTGTCCCCACTTTCATTTAATAAGTTGCAAAAATGGACAAATGAAATGATGCTTATGAGAAAAACGAACATTTCTTGATTTCATACTGTTATACTCTTTGTTTTCTTGTAACAAACTGGAGCACATATTTCCAGTTTAGTGTTGTGAGACTACTGTATTAGTTAAGACAAAATTCAAAGCATGTCTGAAAAAAAAAACATGTTGGAAAGCTGGAATCATATGTTGCAACCAAATAAAACAGAGTGAACAGATGGACATGTATGGGAGTTCTCGTGCTTTCCCTTGGCTGCTGGTGGGCCTGAAACAAGCCGAATCCTGGTGGTCACAGGTGGGTCTGAGACTGTGACCATGTCGTGTGTAAACACAAAGCTCAGCACGTGACTGAAGGGACTTTTCCATAATCAATCAGAAGCTGAAAGCTGCAACAAGTGAGGTGTATTTTCAGACTCTGAGCACTTCAGCAGCTCCTCATTAAACAAAAGTGAACTGTGGCACCAATAAATAACTAACCGTGGAAATATTTTTTCCTGTTTGTTATTATCTGACATATGAAGTCCAGCTGTAGTGTCAAATAATTAAGCTCATAATCATCATTTCCTTTGTAACCAAGACAGCAAAAAATAAACACAGGATGTTAATTAACATATCCTATTATTCTCTGTTTGCCAGAAGAATTTGATTTCTTCATGAAGTGAACGCAGCCAGGCTGAAAGACTCAGTCTGTTTAATTTCATGTTTACTGCTTTTGGTTTATTACAAACCAGAAACAAAATGTGTTATTGGAGGAAAAGTCTGAAAACACCAGCAGTTTTGTTAATGAAATAATTCTGCTTTTTCTATTGTTTTGTTTTGTGTTTAACAGAGAATTTGGATAATTGCATCCTGCCACCGATCCAATCAAACACTTGATTTGGAAAAGTTACTGGAATAATGACAAGCAGACATACCTTTCAGCACCCTTCCCAGGCATGTAATCTCACCTTGGAGCCTGAACAGAAGACTGCTGCTGTTTCTCATCTTTCCTCAGCAATATGTTGAGAACTGGCTGACCGGGTAAGGCTGGAGCCCAGGTTCTCCGCCAAACCCCTCAAAAGCATGGCGTGACTGTGCGTTGTTCTCCCATCAGGGCTGCTGCTGTTTTATCTTGGCCTTCACTGTGTGATGTGGTTGTGATGCTGGGGTGGGACAGGTCCATGTGTTTGTCTACGTGTGAATGCTTTCTTGTGAGTGTTTACATTTGTGTGAACATTTGACGCTGAAATGTTTGCCACTAAACATCAGCAGCTGGTTGGCCATAGCAGTGAATGCTTCCAGCCCTTCTGACTGGCTGAGGTGCAGTTGAGCAGTTACTGACCAGCAGATATTACACAGCTGTAGCAGAAACGTAGCTGGAGAGCACCACACCACTTGTGCCATTATGTTTTGTGTGAATCTCAATGAGCTTTATCAAGCAAAGGAAAATAAATCAAATTACAAACAGATTTTATCCAGGAGTGAAAATGTCCAACATGGCCCAATGTATGACATGAACTGGATGGCACATACACTGGGTCTGTTTAAAGGACATTTACTGTAATGGGTAATTCAAACAATTGAATAGGATATGTTAGGTATGTAAGCTGCTACAGTACAATAACACGAATCTCTGAATGCCTGCATAAGTCTGCAGTTTAAAATCTTTTGACTAAAAACATTCTTAAAATACTCTGCCCACTCTTGTGAAATGTTCTTTTGATTGACAACCACCCACTCTTAAATAAATGTGACAACATGATATTCTGACTGGTTTTGGGAGCAATATTTATGACTAACAGATGCTTTCCTCATAGCAGTTATGAATCTTGCAGTGGCATTATGCACCAGCTGCAAAACATTTTTCCTTGAGCAAGATCGAGCATTTCATTGTTGAGCCCTGACCAACTTCTGGCTCGAGGTTTTCTAGCTTTTAGATGTTGCTGTGAAGTATGTTTAATTAAAATGACTGATCAGCTGGACTGTCCCTCCAGTTGATCCTAAAAGGAAGGCCGGTATAGTCAACATTTTTATAGACTTGTAATAGCAAACTGGAAGCTGAAAACTGGGATTGGAGCTCATTGATGAAAATGCTCATGGCATGACACACCAAAAAAGAAGAAGATGTCAATACAGGCAGCATGCTGGGTGGCATTCAAATAGTTTGTAGTTACTAGAAAATAGCATCCGGCATGAGATTGGTAGTCTTTAGGAAAACTGAAGTCCAAAACACTTCTAGCATTGTGCTCGGGACACATGAAACTCTTGTGCTGAACACTGCTATAATGCCACTGAAGTCTTTCTGGTTATATTAAAAGAATAATAAATACACCTGATGGGAAAATATGGTTTGAGCCTCTCCTTATTGATTTTTCAGCATCCAGTGAGGCTTGGTTCCCTTTGGGACCCTCGATTCAGCTGGTATTTCAACTTTGACGTCAGAAACTCAGATCAGAGTAGAATTATCGTCACCTTCTTCTTCTTCTCTACCAAACTTCATATCACGTCATATTTTCTGTACATAAGGGAGGGTTGGTGGAAGGCTCAAACACAGGATTTCATTAGAGAGACGCCCCTGAGAAGAAAGGGGGGTGGTGTAGTTAACATGCAAACCCCACCCCCTCCATCCAGCTGATGCCAGAAGACTTGTAAAAACATAATTAGAAATCAGGCTGCGTATTTATTTTGAGAAAAAAAAAAACATTATAGACATTGTATTAAGACCTCAAAACATTGTGTCAGCTTAAAAAAGGTCATCATGTGTCACCTTAAAAAGCTTCAAATTGTAGCAATTTGAGTATTTCAAAATGTCATGACTAACAGGTTATAACAGTGGTTATTTAAGAGATATGTTGGTGGATAACCTGAAATCATGAATTAAATTAAATGAATTGATAAAAAGGTAAAAGTAAAAAGCACTTTTTTGGGTGTTTGAAATTATTGACATGACGTTGCTCTTATTTTTGATCATGTAAAATGAAAAATGAACACATACCTTCTGCACTGCCCTATAAATGTCCTAAGATGATGAAAACAAAAGCAGTTGAGGAAAAAATGCAGTTACTTATTTTCTTTTTAAATGTTCTGGAGAAAGTTTTTTTATTTAAAAAAAAAGTTTTTAAAGTATTATATCAGACTAAGAAACCGGCCTTTTGTGTATTTTGAGCCAGTTTCTTATAAAAGCATCACCTTCTTCTGATCTTGAATGTCTTGACAGAAGGAGGTCTCCCCTCAGAATGAGAAACACACTCATTTCCACCTGAAAGTACCAAAAATACACAAACTCTTATCAAAACGGGCAAGAGACTGAGGTGATGCTGTGTTGTGTTCACACCGGAGTTGGTGGTGTGTTGTTGTGCTGCTGTGTGTCTGTTTTGGCATACTTCCTGCAAGTGTGTGTTTTCTTTAACTCACTGTACTTTTTCTTGTTTTGAATAAAGGCTATGGACTTCAATTCAATTCAATTCAATTTTATTTATATAGCGCCAATTCACAACAAAGGTTGCCTCGGGGCGCTTCACACTGTAGGGTAAAGATAAAACAGTGTTACAAGGAAAATCCCAACAATCCAATGATCCCCTA
>JAOWBL010000013.1:670476-696412 GCA_028564865.1 Zenarchopterus dispar
GCAAACAACTATATCTCATCTCTTTCAGTCACAACGCTCTTAAGTGCGCTGGATAAACAGCTGAAACTAAACAATAAGTAAAATTGAACAGTAGTGCAGCAAATGTCCAACTTCTAAGTGGAGCCTGATTTGAAGCTGAAGTTGGGTAGAAACCATTAGTGGATAATTCTGCTCTGATCCGGTTCTGTGACGTAAAGGTACCCTGCAAATCTGAACAGCTCAATGAACTGAGCCAAAAAACAAAGTTACTATGTTGTGTTCCATTAACCCAGCATTTCTGAATCAGAGGTCACTTCAGATACTCAAATGTACAACCTCGGTTCATTCCTGGAAGTGGTGCCTTTGGCTTCGTGGTGAGTCTGTTGGGGGGAAGCCAGAGAGGGATCACGTCCTTGTCCTGAGTACCTAAGAGTTACTGTACATGCTGACCACAACAACAGCTGTTCTCAAGGTATTCCAAGAGTCAAACTCCTAAAGCACAATCTTTCAAGAGTGGTGAAATAAATTCAATTCATTTTTCTGCAAATTGACTGATTAGACCAAGTTTGTGTTGTTGCTTTGAACTTCCTGCAACAATCCAGCTGCTCTTCGTGAACCAGCACGCTGCGTTAGGTGCATCTTAAACCATATCATGTGTCGCTTAACTACACCTCTGTGGACGGTTCATTTCACGGTCACTTGAACATACAAGCGTGCAGGATTTAGTGCCTGATTGTGTCACTTCCCGTGTTGCTTGGCTGAAGCAGGTTGAGCTCAAACTGGCTTAGTATTGAGAAGAATTTCTCCTTTGTTTCCTCCTGGCCGGCATCTCCGTGTGTCTGAGCCTCGCAGGGGGCAGGTGTGCAGGTCCCCCCCCCCACCCCCAAAACCCCAAAACCCCATTCCTCTCCACACTCACACACCTACTCCACACACAAGCTCCACGTACTCCTGGAGGTGCTCAAGTTGCCCTGAAACGAGAGACTGGTAAAAGATCTATCAATAGGAAAATCACGAGGTAATGACACACTTAACTCCCCGGTGTGTGTGTGTGTGTGTTCTCTGGAACACTGATGTGTGGCCTCCCTTGTTTTTGTATGTGCACAAAATGCTGCAGGGGCGACCCCCCGCCCCCCTCCCCAATCCACTCGCCAACTTTTGCCTCGCCTCATTTGCTTCACGGTGAAAGGAGCTGATTAAATATTTAAAGTATGGACTACTTTCCCTTGGCATCAGGTGTAACTCACCCCTGTAATCTCAGATTGCCTGGTGCACGGCGCAGTAATTATAGTTGAGTTAACACAGTGAGGTGGAGGGGGGGTCTGCGACAGGCAAAGCTTTGTTGTTTATGCACGCTTACAGGTTTATAGGCCCGTTCCTGCTTTCACTTGCCGCTGTGACCAGGCACTTTTTTGAACGCACTCCTGTAAGAATTGCGTTATATTTCAAGTTGCCATAGTGGTTGTTTGAACATTTGGAAAACAATAGAATCTGCATTTCCCCTAAACACTAACAAAGAAAGTTCTGGACATGTAGCTGAGATGATTGGCCGGGTCTTCGTTTCTTCTTGTGTCCCCAGTTGAAAATCATTAAAACATATGAGAATTATACCTCAAAGAAGCAATATTTGATTTAAGACCGGATGGAGTACAATCAAGTTCATCTGAGCATATGACATTGCTTGCACAAACTCTTTATCCATTAGTGCATAAATGAGCAGCTGATGATAATGGATTGAGAGCTAATCGACAAGGCAAAGCAGATGCAACAGTGTGGTTACATTTCAAACAAAAGTTAATTTTGAGAGACTTTCACATGACTTTGGTCGTTATGGGAAACTACAAAGACAGCCTAAGGTACACAACCTCTGAAAAAGTACTTGTATAAAACTTCTACCCTGTGCTTTGGATTCTTGTCAACAGGCTCTTTAATCTGAGAAACAATGCACTTCCAACCCTGCAGCCCAACCCAGGAGCCTTAAGAAGAAGAACAATAGATGGCAGTGTTAGGCACCTCCAAATGTCTGAGACTAAGCTCTGCTGAACAGACAATTCAGCCGCTGGAAGAAAGTCACAGTGGGCGGCTGGTTTGAACATCAAAGCATACAGTCACAAAGATACAGAGCAGAGGATATATGCCTAAATGTCTGCTTTGTACAAGGAGTGAATTGTGACTTTAATCCATTTAGGTGCGTACCTCCTTCAAAAAAGGATCAGTTGAATGTAAGATGAGTAATAAAGCAAAAGAAGCCACATCCATGCTTTACCTTAATCCCACACACTCTCATTTTTGTCACTAATCTGACAGATTTACACCCCTTTATTACCTGAATACGCCGCCCTCCGCATATTTCACCTTCAGGAGAATCCTATTTGAGAATGTTTAAGTTGTAGGAGCATTGCTTCATGGTTTCCGAGAACACATTATCTCAGACAACAGCTGAATAGACTTGGTGGGGAGAAAAAAAGTGAAACACAACCTCAAGTGACAGCAGGGGCTGTTTAACTTTTAGGTCCTGGCAGCTGCTGGAGTGCAGTCCTAAATAAAGTTTCACGAACACAGTTATTATTCCATCAGGGGTTGAAAGGCAAGCTACGTAATTGCAGCATCTTTCAGAGGAGCTAATGTTTTGAGTTTCGGAGAGATGACAGTAATAACCTGCTAATGCACATGTTTTGGGCTTTACACTAGTGAGGAACAGAATAAGAGAGTGACAAGTTGTGATTACACATGGTGTGTTCACAAACCTTGTCGTGCAGGCCTTTCAATTTAAATACTACCTTGTTCCCATTACACAACATGGGTCATCTCCCTCGCCTGTTCTTTCCTGCAAACTCAAGTGTTAATCTGCACTGTTGCCAAAGATATTTATGAGTTTATCAGCTAGCAATGCACTCAAATAAACACACTCCCTCACTGTTTCCACAGCAGGGAGGGTGCATCTCCACAGTGGATTGTAATGATCAATGAAGGCTTCAGCATCTGACTAAATGGAGGCCCACGTCATGTTGATCTGTGCTGCGAGGCCCCATTGAAATGCGGCTCATGTGGTCACATTTGATTTCTTACATGGATCTGTCAGGGTGAGAACTGACAAACCGTGATTCCTGTTGGCTTGTCTGCTATAGCTTTCATCCTGTGGATTGATGAACTGATTGTAAGGGAATGAATCTGCTGAGCGGAGACACTTTGCTGATGTGAGTGCTTGACTTGGCTCCTTCCCGGGGGAACGATGATGAAGCTTTCCTTCATTGTTTTGCTTTCACCTCTCTTTCTGTATGCCCTCAAATGCACTCAGAGGTGTTTTTTCACATGTGCTTCGAAAAGAAAGTCTCCCTGGTTGCACCGAGTGGGCGGAGGTGAGTTTTCGTGAAACAGCTATGTGAGAGGTGCTTGTTTTCCCTCAAGTCTCCGGGGGATTCCCCTCTCATCTCTCTGCTGTAAACCAGCATCACCGCACAGCTGATGGACGTCTCTGTTTGGCAGGTGCTCATATATTTGGCGCCTACTGTTGCCCACAGCAATGAGGCTGTCAGGGCAGGATGCCTTCCAAGAGTGCAGGGGAACATTATATTTCACATTATCTCAGAACAATAGGTCATTTCCTGCTCGCTGCAGGCCAGAGATGCTGATCATGAGCTGCCAAGCTCCAGGAAGGGAGCACAGAGTGCAGGATAGGTTGGCTTCTAAGGCGGGGGGGAGGGGGGAGCGGGGTGTTCGAAGTTGATGAAATGTTAGGTAGGTGTTTCACAGCAAGTTCAAGATAAACCCACCTGCCAGTGTGAGCGAAAACAGTCACGGAGACTTTCTCAGGTATGATTCCACCGAAGATGACATCCAAAATTCACACAGAGATGCAAAGATGTTCATGGTACCCAGAGGAACTGAAATGGCTTTGTTAATCTTTTAAGGTTTCCTCTAGTGATTGGTGAAACATCTATTCAGAATGGGATTTATATTTAATGCTGTGTGCTGTTTGGGTTTTAAAAAAAGTCAAATGGGGACAAGTTTAAATTCAGACCTCTTCTTTTTTCTGTCATGTGATACTTCACTTTGTTTGTCTCTTCATTCAGGCTTTGTTTGCATGAGCATCTATTAGAGCGCCGGAGCCGGAGCTGCAGCATCCCTTCACTACACGGTTTAGTTTATTTTTTCCAAGTGAGTGATGAAAACAAGCTTGATGCACATGTGAAGCAATATTTCAAGGCTTTTCCTCAGATTCACTTGACACATCGATGGCCACATCTCTACTTAGCGTTGGCATCACAAAGCGCTAAATCCTCAGATAATAAATGATATGTTGGTGTCATTATTGTGATGTTAACATAATCCTGATGTGAGCAGGAACCTGTGTACAGCCTCACCGAGCTGTCACTTTACTCTAGAGTACTAACCGACCGTACTTGCTTTGAGAATGGCTGAGTGACTCTCACGGTGTTATTACTTGAAAAACTAGCGAGAGGCCAGTTCGGGTCACTGACTCACCCTGATCCATCCAAGCTCCTAGTGCAGGCGCCAAATACTTCGCAACCTCTGGAAATACTTTTTCACTGAGTGCTCTTTCTCCCCACTCACCCCTTTCTTTTGGGTTGCGTAACCGCTCTTGTGTTGTATTATTGAAACGTTTGGCTCTGATTAGTGCAGCAGATGAAACGGGTAAATGCTAATGTGTGATTTCCCAGGGGGCCGCCCGTCTTCATGGGCTGCAGGTGTTTGCAGAGGAGGAGGGCTTTTAAAGTGCATCAGTGCCGATTACACTGTGCATTGTTTGTGTTTTATGTTACTCATCGGGGGCAGGTAAACACTAAAGGTTTGCCTCTTAAGGATTTTTAAGGTGCCTGCAGATGCCAGCTGGAATTGAAGCCCTGCTTCTCCACCCTGCCCCAGAGGTGTGTGAACTATTAAAATCAGTCAGGCATCAAATATGAGAAATATAGTGAGAACCAGAATGTCTCCTTGGCTCTGCTCTTGTGAACAACATGATATTGATTATCTTGATGGACACGAATCCTCCCACATATCAGCCCGAGGTCACAGATCTCCTGTTTTCTTTTCAATGTGATACCTGAGCAGCACAGGTCCAAGATGATTCTGCGTTGTATTGATGTTCAAGATTCTTTTTTTCTGGTTGAGAAGGCATGTTGAAGGCTTCCAGCTGCATGATATCCTGTGAGCAAACTTAGCTCCAGTCATGATCAAGCAGCGAGAGCCTTGGGTAAGTAACTCCCTTCTACAGTCTTATATCACTCTGGCACAATTTTTTAAAACTTTCTTTTCATTTTTCTGGGATGGACTGTTCTTTTTTTTTTCTTCTTCTGTTGTGCAGCTTAGTGTACAAGGATGCATCACTGAGACTCCCAGCTTCCCTCCCTTCATTTACTTGTTTTCCTTCAGTACATGACCATGCATGTATCACCTTGTGCTATTTTACTCCCAAAAGCATCAGAAAAGCAGGGAAATTATACTGGGACCCTAATGGTGGTGATAGTGGTGGGGGGTTGTTGGAAAGAAAGAAAGAAGTAAGGAGAGAGTGGATGCTTGAGATGGGTCTTAAAAATGTGAGTCATGTAAACACTGCCAGAGAATAAAAGGGGGTGAGTGTAATTGATTCTGACGACCCGAGTCGGATGGCAGTCTTCCCCAAGGGGAAGACAGTGAGTGGATTTCAGCCAGGGACACTGTTGTGCATGTTTCTCTGGGTGGGAGGTAGGGGTGGAGGCAGCGATGAGGAGAATAAGATATATATGTATGTGTTCAGTTCTGAATTATTGTAGTTACTGTGTACTCTGACACATTTTCTCTATTTATCCTTTGGTCAAAAGTGCATTGAGTCCAAGCACCCGCTTTAATCCAGGAAGCCTTTAGTCAACAGCATCATACATATGTATGAGCTAATTGACTTGTCAAATCTGGAATGGAAATTTACCCGTTTGTCTTAATTGTGGATTGAGGTAGGAACAAAAATGGAGAAAAAATTTTTTTTAGTTCAATTCCACGCAGAAGCGCCCTCTCCCTCTTATTGGTCCACGCCCCTGGCTCCTTGGAGCCAGAGTAAATAAATTAATTACAGATTCAGTTGCCTGCTTACTTGCTAACCTTGTTAGCTTTTGCGCTGCGGCAAACAGAAACCTCTTTGTTTGAGTGTGTGTGTGTGTGTGTGTGTGTGCGTCTTGAATGTTTGTATCAGTGGTTGTTATATCTTTGTGTGTGTGTGCTTTTATGTAAAGTCTCTTCCTCTCTTCATCCTCCAGCAGGCCTGATTCATTTAACCTTATGTGTAAGAACGCTCAGTAAATGTAGGTTACTGCTCAGGCAGACGTAATTCCCTGAAGGCAAAGAGCGGCATAAGCATCCCTTTTTTTCCCTCCACATTCCCCAGAGCTAAGATGACTACAGAAGGATGCTCGTCTGAATTCTGTTGGACACCCACATGCACACACATGCATACACTGCAGTACACACAGGTGGAAACATATGTAGATGCAGGACTGAGAACAGAGACAGTGGTTAACAGGCCAATCATGACATGAGTGTTTACAACCTTCTTTTTTGCTTTTGTTTGTTCACTTCCTTCTTATAACGGAAGAAGGCCTGACTGATCTCAGCCTTTACGCTGAGTGTGAGGACCAGAGACTTTGAGTTATATGAGAGGAGAGGAGAGGATTGGAACAGATGGCAGGGCTCCCCCTGGGGCAAACGGCGCCCACCACGTGGAACACTGGGAGCTCTTGACCATCTGGACTAAAAGGCAATGAGCAGCATCCCCGTAGCAGATTCCCTATTGAAGCATCATGGAAAAAGAAGGTCTCACTCGGAGCTATGTCACCAACAAGGCAGTCCATGTGAGAATCAAGTGTCCCACATTCAGGGTCGAAGTGGTCGTGCTGTTCTGGTTGCAGCTCTTGTACAGAAATGAATAACATGTTCCCATCTTTCGACATCTCAGAGGTATTTCTGAGAGAGGATTGATCCTGGGTATAAAAGGGCCAACTTTCTGTGCAAGTACTTTCTGGAAAGAACCACATGTAGCTGGAGTGGTCAGCTAAACCCTCGATTCTGGCAGAAATCACTTCTCTGTTACGAATCAAAAGCATGTTCTTGATTTGGTTTGATTGGCTGTACAGTCATCCTTCATGCTGAAGAGTTTAAGGTTGTTGGCTTCGGATCAAATACGTCGCATGTATTCAGCGAACCAAGATGGAGCTCTCAACACAAACAACTTTAGGTTCTCATGCAAACGTTTTAGTGTTAATTGGTCCTAAATGAGGTTGCCTTCCTTAATCAGAGAGAGCTCTTTATTTTTTACTGCTGTAAGAAACATGGGCTTGTAATGCCAGTCAGCTCATGTTGCCCAGAGTGTTGCAGGGATGTACCTGCGCCTGCTTATCCTCCTGAGGTGTCTCCTTCCCTGCTCCATTTAGAGCCACAGCCCAGCTTGGATCGATGCCTCTCTCCAGCCGCCTGCCATCAATTATTCACCTGATCAGTACTGCTGCTCATTAGATGACTAATCTAGGAGGGTGAGGAGAGACGGGGTGCTTTGAAACCTGAGAACAAGAGGCAGCAGGGAAGGGAAGGGCGGATCACATCTCTGGACCGAGAAGAAGAGAGTGGTGCTGGGAGTGCTCATAGATGCAAGGCTACCGATTTGTACATCTGAGTCCTGACATCCAGGGGAGTTTATAAATCTTTGATGAAACCATAGAATTACTTTGATGAATGTGCGCATGCATCACCAACATGGTGCTCGTGCTGACAGAAGCGTCACGGATGTTAGTGTATTAAGACAAACTGGAAACAGAGCGTACCGAAGTGAGAACGCAGGAGTGGAGCCTGCTTTAACAAAAAAGACTGCAGATTAAACCCCACCTGAGTGTTCACAAGAACATCTGTGGCCAGAGAAGACCGCATTTCTATTGTCAAGTCAGTTTATAAGGGTTAAACAAAAAAGAGGCAGCACTTCACAGGTACTAGCTGGAGCCTTTTGTTATTAATCCCTAACGAAGCTGATTCTCAACACTTCCATGGCTGTGGCAGTGTTTAAGGGGGTGTAGCTCAAAGAACTATGGAAAGAAAAGGAGCTAAAGAAAGAGAGCAGCCCCCAGATCTCTGTTCCCCCACTGATCATGTACAAGCGAGGGGTGTGTGTTGGTGGGGAGGTAGCTTTGATCTCCTCTGTCCCCCTGAGAGCCACAGTGAGGTGGGAGTGCGCTATGAAGATGGTGGTACACGTTAGCTCTGATTAAAAAGAAATATGCAACACCATATAGCGCTTTCCTTTTTATCTGCGCCTGCAATGGCGACGCTAGATTTGGGCCCAACGTGCACTGATGTTGCAGCTTTATCTGTGTTCCACCAGCACTGAAAGCCACCTGAAGTTGAGGGACTCATCTACATCTCTGTGAGTGCTTGTGAAGTAGTTTGAGGAAGTTGAGGGATCGGTGGAAATCTAGCTGGTGATGTTTTGCGTATAAGAGTGGGAGTTGTTTGTTTGAGCTGAATCACACCAAAGGGACCCTTAAACCCCTTCTGGAGGGTCATGCACCTTCGAATCAATTAGAGATGAGAATGTGCATTCCACACTGGTGTGTCAATGACCACCAGGATTCAGCCTACCTTCATACGGACAGTATAGAAACCAGACCGTATGCTGCACGCATCTCTGTTGTGTGTGAATTTTTTTTAAATGTAAATACTCCTTGCAAAGCACACTAAGAATATCAAATGATGATGGAGATGAGAATATAATCTCCATTTATTAATTATGAGGCCATTCCAAGACACAGCTATTGTTTTTGTGTTCCTTTTATAAAATGCCACGCTCACCTCTCTCTGAACTTCAACAGTCTTTTGGGAATAATCTCCAACCCACATATTTTGCTAACATGTTGCATTTTAAGCCGGTCTGTATTTTGTTTTACACAACACAATACAAACATGCTTAAAATTAAGATTTCAGGGCAACATATGCTGCCTTCAAGACCACATTTCTTCCAGGGATATCCATGCATTTTTAAACAACATCATACAAAACCACTTTCTGAACGCCTTACAAAGACATGGCTGAGGTAGAAGAACGTATTGCTCCTGACCTTTTCTATATGGAAAATCTATGAAGAACTTTTACAATTTAAAAACTGATGAGGTTTCTGTATTGTTGCACAGCTTAAGAAGTGCTTGCAGGAAGAATCGGAGACGTTAACAAATGAAATGCTTCATCACTTATATCATCCATGTCTGAATATTTTTGAAGAGTTGTGAGAAGGAGAGGCGACATTTCAAAGTGGAAAACACATAAATGTTCCAGGTTTTTGGGAATATGCTACAGACCTAAAATGGACAATAAAATGATATTGAGGCAGATGAAAGACAAAAGTCTTCAGAAGGAAGCCAAGGTTTCTTCTTATTGCATCTACAGATAATTTAGCCAACATGTATAAATGTTTTTTCATAAAAAACACAAATCTGATTCCACAAAATGGTTTTTTGATGTTTTTCTTACAAAATCTGGCAGAAATCTGTTTTTTTTTTCTTTCTATTTTTGATCATTACCAGTGGTTTGTTGAAAATCTTCTGTATTTACTTTATATTTATGACAGCAGCTCTGGATCATAGATTTCAAAAATGATACGCTTCCTTCTCCTGAGTATTTTTGACTTCTGTTGATGTTTTGCAGGGTTTTTTTTCACCAGTGAAAGGATTCTTCAATCATCCACTTTAGATTTCTCCCAGATGTTGTTGAGCTCACAATCTGTCTCATACATTTACTTTTTTGGTTGTTTGCTTGTTTCTTGGTTTCAGCCTAATAATGGCTTCCTTCATTTGCGTTGAGATTTCCTTTAAGTTTATGTTGGTAGTTTTAGTCAAACAGCTGCCAAATGCAAACTCAGTATTAACTCCAGATCTTTTGTCTTTTTCATGCGCCTTGAAATAACAAAGGACTGGACCACATTTAGACAATTCTTTTCAGCTCTTTTAATACATTTGAGCCCCTAAATATATATGCATACTCATATTTATCTATGTATATATATATGTAGGCTGTAATTCCTTAATGGCACATTGTTGTGAAATTTCTTAGATTAAAGCTTGAAGACTACACTTGAAACCTATATTGAATACTTTATTTTCAATCCATTGTGATGGTTATAAAGGCAAAATCATAAAAAAAACTATGTCATTGTCCAAAAATGCCTGGGCCAAACTGTAAAACTTGATGTATTCCCAAAAGGGAAATAAAATGTCAAGTTTTTCTGTCCATCTGACATGAGCTCCACAACAGAGAACTCTGGATTATTTTCATGCAGACCTGATATATGTCGTAATACGGCTTCGGGTTACATTTCTGGCTGCAGAAGCCAACTCTTTTCAGTCAGCAATGGATTTCTAAAGTGCTCCTGAGCTCATATGGTTATTTTCATAATACCATACACTGTAAATGTTAAAGAGCCAAATTATTTGAAATTTTATGTTATGAAAAAGGCCTTTTTTTTTAAATTAACTGATGGTTTCTGAGATGATGTTTGGCACAAAGTGATGAGCCATGAAGCACGACCTGAAAAGACTAAAGGACCAGTCAGATCAGAAACTATAGTGGCAAGAAGAGGTATGTGAACTGCTTAGAAATAATTGGTTCAGCACATTAATTTGCCATAAAATGTGTGCTTATCTCAGTTACAATAACAGAACAACACAATATGCTTAAACTGATAATTATAATTTTACCATCATTGAAGTCCTTATAGTAAAAGGTTTAAATATTCACAGGCTGGAGGAACAAAAGTAATCCCATAAACTAATTACATCATTAGAATATTTGCACTCATTAGTTTGCACAGATGGAGTCCATTTAATGAAATAACTTTAAAAGGTGTGGTTTAGAGCTACTTAGATTATTAAAAGATAATTAAACCTTTCAAGTTTGCTGTTCAAAAGAATCATCTGCTAATGTGAACATGACTCATGAAACTCATAAAAGAAATCTGATCTGCATGAAGCTGGGAAATATTACAAACTACTTTGAAAGTGTTGAGGGATTCATCAGTCATCAGACGTCGTGAAGTAAAGGTGGACCCATGAGTGAGAGTTGAAATCTGGAAAAAGTCTCTTTTCAAACTATTACCATGGCAAAACAATGTTGCCACAGATGACATCAGCCTTCTGCAATGCCAGAGGAAAAGTGGTTTTGTAGACTGATGGAAGAAAAAAGAAACTGTTTGGGAGGAATACTCAGAACTGTGCTTGGTGCAAAAAAGGGTAAAACTCACCAACATCGAAACATCGTCCCAACAGTGAAGCATGGGGGAGGGAGCACCATGATGGCGGCTTCCGTCACTGGCTCCGAAAATCTACCTTTTAAGCCTCATTTATGCTCTTCTATCAAACGTCTTCCTTGACATGAACACCCCTCCAGAGCTCTGTGTCACTCCAACGTGCACCTCTAAACTTTTTGAACTATGTGTGGGCTGCAAGAGCTGTGATTTTTCTGCCGGACTGCATCACTTTTAGCATTTCACTTTTCCATTTTATTCCTTCTGCTTGACGTGTTCAAAGTGTATACACACGACCTCCTCACACAACTTCTTTTTCGTTTAATTATGCAATATTTGCAATGATAGCATTTGCTGTTCCCAGCTCCAGCTCCAACATCGCCCTCTCTCATAGAAAAGCGAAACCGAAAGACAAAACAAAACACTTGTATAATGACTCTTTGAAGAGATTTAAATGACTACCTCAACAGTTAATTTCCCTTTGGGGAAAAGCATTTTTGAATTTGAGTTAAATTTCATGAAAGATCCTTCCAAAACTTGATACTTTAGTGGGGAATTGCTTCACTGCACTTTTGTGTCAATGCAGAAATTTAGAAGGTAAACAAAGCCTTTCACCTGTAGTGAACTGAGATAGGCTCCCGCAGACCCCTGTGACCCTACATACGATCAAGTGGGAATTGAAAATGAGTGAATAAACTTTAATTTTATGATCGATAAGAGAAAAAAAAGATATTGGTGATGCATCTGAGACAGACTTCCTAGTGATATTTGCTGGATAAGCTTTCTGAAGTTTCTTTGGTCTTGACTGATGTCTTCTCCTTGAAGATTGCCTGTATTTTATCACAGTTTCAGGTTCCAAAAACACAGAGCAAGATGTTAATATCCTTTGTGCAAGCACAGAAGAGTTCGAAGATGAATAGACGACAAGCACTGGGGCTGTGATTGGATTGAGAGTTTAATTTGGGATGCATCGTCTGTAGCATTCCTTTGGTTCTCGGAGTGTTTCGATTGTTTACACCACACACTCTCACCAAAGGCACCCAGCTCCAGGGTGATCAGCCCTGAGCTTGCATCGCTTGCCCAGTTAGTCATGAAAGCTGCCTTATTGTTAAATGGGAGACATCCCAAGGGACTATGCATGGCAGGAGCATCCCATTCCCTGGGTCAAACCTAGATGACTGCATACCTCCTGGACTACTACTCTGGAACCCAGCAAGAATCATTCCTCTACATCAACAACCACTGGCTGCTTTTTTCTGCTGCAGCTTTGATGGCTTTAGTCCCGAATTCCCAGGTCCCTCGATAGTTTTCTGGTCAATATTCCCAGAAACTTTCAACACCCAATCTCCACTGGGTGGACTTCTGTGCTCCAGCCACAATGTTTGACTTCAACAGCTGATAATGACTCAAAGACATGAACAAAATCCTCAAATGGTAACATCTCATATATCATCTTTGTAGATATGTAAGAAGTCATATACTCCTGGTTTATTTATTTCTCTTTCAAACATTCAGCAGTTCATAAGAACAGCAAAAAATACATTTTCGAGCTTGGATACAGTTGGAAGCTGAAACACTTGCTTTGTGTCACAGAAGAAAACTGTTCAGCAGCGTGGACTCGCTCATCATTATCTTTATTAGAACAGTCGATGGCACGTCCACCTGCAGCCCTTAAAGGAACGTTCTAGAGTTTAAAAACCCGTAGTTCTTTTACTAGATGGTAAGGAGTGTAAACTTTTAGTAGGGAACAAATTACATGAATCAAAGGAGTTCAGTTTAATTCAATTAGAGCTACTTCTTATAATTCCAAATCCTGTCACATAAAAACAAACACATCGAGTTCAACGGAAGAATTATCCTCCTTTTGCATCTATTAATGATCGTTTGTAAAACATTGATTGTCGACTTCTGCAGACTTGACCAGATGAAGATGCCCGTACAAACAGTCCTGTTATGCACCTCAGTTTATGTGTACGGACTTTATCCATACTTTCATTTTGGTCGAATTAAATTTTTGAGTCAAAATAGTTGTTTGTTTTGGTTTTTGCTCTATGGCCCAAGGGCTGACATTAACTGCCTTCTTGCTTTTCTGTTCTCACTAAAAAATGTTTCTGTTCATATTGTTTTGGTTCCTATTGAAAGTTCCCCCGACTTTACTATCCAGTAATACACCTAAAGTTATTTTAATACTGGAATATTCCTTCAAACGTTCATATTCAGTCCCATCACCCTCACAGCACCAAATATTTCATCTTTCTCTACTCTGCTTCTCAAGTTTATGTTTCACATCGTTTTTGGCTTCAAGTTCTAGATTCAATTATACTTTTGAAATACAAGTTGGTCACTACATACAGTACAAATAATGTTCCTTGTACTTGTACCTGCTGATTACATAATTTGATTTTTTTGTTGTTTTTTTCTTGGGATTTTAAAAAGCCTCTGAGTAAAAATGTAGAGTAATCAGTAAATGCAAAGATTACGAATGAAAATCCAGATTATTTGTGTGGGTCTAAGTGTGTCCTGATGCTGAAGCTGACAGATGGCTTGTGTGAGGTAAAACATGCACAGGTTCCTAGAAGCCCTGGCTTAACTCATTCTGCTTGTAAAGCCTACTGCTCACACTTGTGTCTTTCCAAAGTCAACTGATGCCAGTCTCGGAATCTCTAGATGAGCGCTGCCACTGTAGCTTTTTGTTTTTAAATAAGTCATTAATGGCTGCAGAAGGAATCTCAGTTGTAAGAGCTCCGCTGAGCTAGTTCGTGAAAAAAGAAATAACTAAATACATGAATAAACAAATATAGACAAACTGTGGGTGAAGTTAAAGAAGGGTTTTTCTTTAACCCAAGAGATTTATGTTCTCTTTTATTTTTTAAAGAACTCATAATACAGAGAAAGAATAAGAATCCCTGCAGAAATAACCATGACTGTATTTTTCATCTTGAATTCAAAATAATATCTGAAAAAAACAGACACATGCACATATTAAAAACAAAAAACTGGCAAAAAGGTAATTTAGATGTAACTGCTTGGTTGTTACTGAATTTGAATTTCCACCCATCATGTACAAAAAGCAATGTTGATATTTAAGTTAAAAGGCCTTCAGGACTTTAAATATCCCTGCTCAAATGAAAGATTTTAAACTCAATGTCTTCAACAAAGCATAACTTTATTCTCACACCAGGTTGTTCAGGTACACAAACAGCCACAAGTACAAACACTTTCAGTCATCTTTTTTTTTCTCTAAGGGGACACAGTCACATAACAAGTGAGTCAAACATATATCACCCAATGGGAGATTTTCCACGTTCAGAACTTGTGCTGACAGTGAAGTATGTTTCCATGTAGCTGAGGAAAGACGAGACTGACCCTTGAATTCTGTCACTTCCTGGTTTCTGCAGAGGACTTGAGTAAGAAAGGACAATCCACTGATGAACACTCGATTTTTCTGTATTTGTACAAACCAACTTACAGTCAAGCTTCCATCAGAGCGTTGGCCTCCGTAGTCCTAGATTTTGTGTCAGAAACAAAAGGGCAGCTCTTAATGGCTTTTGTTGCGATGATATATGAATCTCACTGAACTCTTCCACAGTGACAGAAAAAAAAAAACCAAACAAAAACAGCAGATTCACAAGTGACTCAATGTAAATATATATATATATATCTTTTGCTCTGAATATACCTATATATTCTATCTATATAATAAGTCTAAATAGCATGTATTTATATACTTTTGGTGGTTTTTTAACATTCAGGTACATTCACTTAACCCTGTAAATTTTTTTTCTTCATATGAAAGATAAACACAGACAGACGTTAACAGAGCTACGTGCCGTGTAAAAATGGCCTCCCGAGAAATAAGACATTAGCACCCTCTCCACTCCCCCACCCCTTTCCAAAAAAAAAAAAATTAAAAATTAAAAGAAGAAGCAGACAAACATGTCAGTGATGGTCTGCAAGCATAAATATTCTCAAAGAGCTCTGTATTAATCTAGAGTATAAAATAGCATATTTACCTGGACTTGACAACAGTTTATAACAGTTTACTCTACTCAGTCAGGGTGCACAAAATTCCACAGGTGCATATATGAGCTGGCAACAACAGGTCGGCGATTCAACGATGTCCATTGTGGATTTACTAAATCTGCAAACAGTACTCATTTCTACAATCACTAGCTTGAATAGACCCTTGGCATATCACCGGATATACATATAGGCATAAATCAACAAGTCAAGAAGACTGAACTCAGCCTACAAGGAGCCATACTGATAAGCCACATTACGCATGAACACCGATTTTGTGTGTGTGTGTCTATATATATATATATATATTCTATATGTATATATATATTTCAAATATATATTTCAGAAGGCCACAAGGATGTGACAGGTGAGAAAAATGTTATGTCATGGGTTCACATTAAAAAAGGACCCCAAGACTGCCCTTAAAGGAGACATACTATGCCCTTTTTTCACAAATGGACACAATTACCTGAGGTCTTAATGAACTGTCTGTGACATGCTTTGGTCAGAATACCGCAGATACACAATCCAACTAGTCCTTTCTCAATGATGGAGTTATATCTGTTTTTGTAACAACAGTGTTTAGCAGGATGGACCGAGCCACTCGACTCCTCCACCGCTGCCCTTTCTGAGGAGTGCCTTAATACATATTTGTCCTACAGATTGGAGCTGCTGCAACATACGTTGCAAACAGAAATGTGGACAGAAATTACACTTGTAACCCTTGAAGCATGTCGTGACTGAATGAGATGGCGTAGCATCCCTAACCTGAGAGCTAACACTAGCACACAGCAAACCCAGCACACTCAATCACACATGAAACTGACAGAAAACACTAGACAGACAATCGTAGCTTTACAGCCATGGACAGGTGGTACCGCTCCCTCTCTGAGCTACTATCTTGTTGTGAATCATGCTTTGAATTGGCCCAGCTTCTTAAAATAAAGCCCTACAGAGAAATAATGGCTACACAGCTGTTCAAAATCACCCACATTCTCATCTGAACTTGCGAAACTCCTGGGCCTCAGCATTGGTCCACTCCTCTGAGTTTTAACTTTAAGAACTGGTTTAACATCTTCCAAGAGATGGTGAAAAACTATGTACATACAGGTAGTGAGCTGAAAGCTGAAGTCACTGATGGTGACCACTTTTATTTAAAGGATTTTGCAGATATTGACTTTTTCTATCTTTAATCGTCCAAGCCCAAAGGATAAACAGTTATCCAGTCTGGTAGTAGACGATAAATGACCCCAGTATGATTTGGTTTGTTTTCTCCCTTTTCTGTAGTAGTATGGAGCCATAAAGAGATTTGAATGGACTTAGTTTGTTGTCATGCTCACAACATTAAAAAAGAAAAAAAAAATCAAAATATTGCAGATTTTGTTCTGAGGTCAAGATGCCAGCAAAGCTACTGAGTTGCTCAATATTGACCAAGGACCTCTATACTGTCACTATCCAATTAATACACAAAATGCCCTGAAGCATTAAAACTATCTGTAGGATGATCCACATGGAGCAGGGTCTAAATAGGTGTTGAAACAACTTTTGAACAAAGTTAACTTGTTGTACCTTTTTTGGGGGGGGTCAATCTACTTTGACAAAACTTATTGGTTATATAAAGATTGAATTTTCCTCTTACTATACTTACTTTTTGTTTAATAAACGTGTTAAAGGATAAGCATCTGCAACAACAGCGTGAAACTGGGCGAGTTACTGAGACTTTTGAAAGATTATCGTCACCACTCACCATGAAATTACTCACCGCAAACATATACCGATTTAACCAAATATGTGAACGATCAAAAGCACAGCGAATTGACAAAAAAATGATGTGCTTTTAGACTTTTAAAAATGCTAATAATATTCTGGATGACTAGCTTGATTAAAGGGAAACCCTTTAACCCTCAAACAGTTCAGCTATGTTAGTTTATAAATTACAGATAAGATTTAAATAGGTAGAAAAACAAATCATATTCTGATTTCAAACAGGATAATAAATATACAGATCCAAACTCCTAAAACGGAACAGTGCAATCAAAATAACATGAAAACAATATCAAACTGAAGTCTTGTACAGAGTGAGAGTATCTGTAAGAGCTGTGAAGTGAAGATCAATTTTCACCACCAGGCTTAAGGATCTTTTTCTTTTCTCTTTTGTCATACGGTCATATGAAAAAGAGAAAACAAACCCACACCCAAACACATATCTCATAGCTAAAGTAGCATTCAAATAAAATATATTTGTAAAGTCCTTATAATGTTAGAGGTCTAATTCATAAGTGCAGAGTTGGATTATTTATCTTTTGAATTGCACATGGCATCAAATTTTTAGACGACTTTTTAGCACTGCTGATATGTCTCACTAAAATTGAGACGTAGTCACCACATTTGTTGTTACTCTAAAGTTGTATTCAGCCAGTTTTAAGACCTGATAAATGCCAGATAATAAATATCCTTTTTTTTCATGTGGAGACTTTGTCCTGGTTCTTTTGAGCCGAATTTGAAACAAGGTTTTCTTTCTTTCTTTCCTTGTCCGAGTGTATGCGATGCCTGTACAAGGGCCAGCAAGGCTAATCTGGACTTAAAGCAAGAGTGTCCAGATCCTGATCTGCCTCCCCCTCTTCCTGTCCAGAGTAAGAGCTTAGGGCGTCCCACAACAGGTTGGGCTGTTCACAGTAGTGGTGATTCCTCCAGTGCTCCAGAACCAACTGTTTAGAGTCCAACACCTTACTACAAAGTACACAGTTAAAGTCCGAACCAGCTGCTAACACGCCAAGGCCTCCACTGCCTTCCGGGGAGGATGACGCAGCTCGACCACCCTCCTCTTCCTCTCTGTATTGTCTGTGGGACATCATATGCTTCTTCAGCTTGGAGAAGGAAAAGAATTCCTCGTCGCAGCTGCCGCACTTGACCAGGTTGCGCTTCTCGTTCAGCTGTCTCCAGTAGTGGGCAGCATGCTTTACCAGCTCGTCCTCGGCCTCGCGGCCACGCTGCAGCGCTTGTCCATCGAGACTTTGGATCTGGATCTCCTCCTCGTGCACGTACAGCAAATGCATCTTCATGTCAGCAAATGTGGGAGTGATGGCCTGACAGCGGCCACATTTAATTTGCAACTCCACCGGATCGTCACAGTCCTGTTCATCTGAAGCCTCTGGTGAGGTGGCTCTGGTAAGAAAACAAAGAATAAATGCTTATTTATTACTTTCTAAAGAGTGCCCTGAACATCTTTTTTAGTCTGGCACACAATATCATTAGCCGTTTAATCTACTTTTTTTGTGGCAAGTTAAAGATCCCAACAAAAGTGCAACTGTGAAGTTGCATCGGTTTATTAGTAATCTAATCAAAGATGATCTCACCCATCCACAAATGCTTCCTCAGGATGGCTGACTGATGGCTCCACGGTCAGCACCACCTTGTGAACCTCTCTCAGATGACGGAAGTACACTCCCACATATCCAAAGGCCTTCTCGCAGAACTCGCAGCACAGAGAGCGACGCGGTCGAACCTCGGTGTGGTGAAGCTTCATGTGGGTGCTCAGGCTTCCTCTGTGAGCATACGCTTTGCGACACAGGGGACAGATGTAAGGCCGACTGTTGGTGTGAGTGTTCATGTGGCTCTGGAGGTGATGCTTGAACTGGAAGCAGCGACTGCAGATGGAGCAGCGGTAGAGCGGACGGCTTCCAATGAACACTTTAGGGTGGGTTCCACCTCTCAGGTGGAGGGTGACTGGAGCTGGTTGGGAAGAACAGTCCATGGTCTTGGTAGTGGTGGTGGTGTGGAGCTGATGACCAAGTATAAGTTCCTGCTCTTGGCCGTCTGGCATAATGGCTGGCAAACTAACCAGTTGAGGAACTGTCTCCATTACCAGCATAGGCTTGGGTCGAATACTACGGTATTTTTTAGAAATATCAACTTCCTTTTGTTTGGAGCCAGGAATGACTGCTGGTGGTTTCTCTGGGACCCTTCTACGGAAGAAAGACAAAGACCTCTTCTTTCGGGCCTCAAAAGCCAATATGTCCTCCATGGTTTTTCTCTTCCTTCCTCTCTTCTTGCCAGGTGGTTTCTGGAGGGTAAGAGGCATAAGTGTGGTCTTGGCCTGCGACTGTTCAGTGGAGTTTGGCACCTGGTTGTGATTTGAGACTTCTACTGCCTGGAGGTTTGTAGATGCAGTATCCAAGGAGCTGGAGAGTCCCGTCTGTCCAGAAATACCTTGTTCCTCAGACGATAAATTACTGAGCTTGGTCGCTGGGATCAGAGCACCCTTTATTTTAGCATAGGGAAGAATGGGAAGCTTGCCCTTAGGTGGGGAAGGAATAATCTGGACTGCTTTGCTGAAGATGGCTGGAGACAGGACAGTGATACTGTTCTGGGGCTGAGCTGGAGCTGATTTAGACTGGCACAGCCGCACTGTAGTCTTACTTTCTTCGAGTAATTTGTCGGTGGAGACTTTGGCAGCGGTAGTGGGGTACTGGAGGTTCTGAAGAAGGCCGGGTGTAGCAGGTTGTTCAGAACCATCCGATGTTCGCTCTAATTGAGAACTTGAATACACGACGGCATTGTCTGGTAGTAGAGCAGTAACAGAAATGTCAGAGGACGCTGGGTCAATGAGAATTACCTGCTCTGAGGGCTCCTCTTTTGGCACTAAGGCTTCACTTGTGTGCTTAGTCTCTTGTAGCTTGTTCTTCAGTGCTGATGATGCTCCTTTCACCACTGACTTGGTGTGCTCCAACACAGAAACACTGGAAGCTGGTTTCATGTTGGCTGCTAGTGGTGGAGACTTGACCTTAATAGTGGTCCCCTTGCTCCTCATTGGCTGGTATCTGGGAATAGGTAGCTTGAGGTTCTTCTGGATTGGTTGGGTTTGTTGCTGTGGTGTTTGAGAGGACACAGAGGGGGGGAGAGCCACCAGGGAGAATGTGCCATCTTGACCTGCTATTTGCATGAGTGCATAGTTTTGGGTGGGTACAAGGATGGACTTGGGGCTGGAGGCTGTGGCAGCCTCAGGAAGGGCGGATGGAGGATGGCAGGACAGGGCTGCAGGGGAGAGGGAGGGCACCATAGCTGGGGCCTTGGGGGCAATGCTCCGAAACTGAAGACTCTTCATCTGATGGGCTCGGCTCGCTTCCTACCAACTGAAACACAATCACAAAAAATAATTTCCATGAGTGTCACAGAGACTAGCAAGCCTATCAATTTCTCCTGAAACCTGAATATTTCACGTCAACAGTGACTGCAGAGTAAAATCTGCCTAGTTTATCATATTGAAGAGAGAGAGGTGAAATGGCTAAACAACGTCCTGCTTTTGTCTGGAGCTGCTGAGGCTGTTAATGTAGAGCAGACAGAAAGTCTGCATACTTTATGAAATGGCAAGTTTTTAAAATAAAAAGACAAAAATGACATAATTCAAAAGTCAGACTTGCCACATATTTAACTCTATAACACTATAGAGTTTTTCTCTGTATTATGACATAATACAGTATTATGACTTACGTAGTACGTCTTACAGTATACAAATACATAGTATCTGTATTATGACATAATACAGAGAAAAACTTTATTTTTACTTTAAATGTATATTATACATTGAAACTGAAAGAAACCCCCCCAATTTTGCCTTTAATAGTTTTTAAATAATATTTTTTGTATTGTTATGAATACTTTGGGCCTTTTTTAATTGTATAAAACATTTTTATCATCAAGGTGCAGAAATTCATGTGTCAAATATGGTACTTTACAAGGTTATTCTGACATAATCCAGAAGAAAAGAAGAAATACGTATTTATCAAAAATATTTTAAATAAAAGAAAACCTATCATGTCTTGACTGCATAAATCGGAATGCCTTTCCCACCCCAAACTTTGTGCAAGCACTTTTTGCCTTTAATACAGCATCAAGTCTTTCTGAAGTCTATTAAATTCACACCTCTAGTTGCAAGTCCTCCAAACTGCGAGGAAATCTCTTGTGTGCAGCTCGTTTCACTTCATTCCAGAGGTTTTTGATGGGATTGAGGTCTGGGATCTAACTGGGCCTTCCAAGACTTTGATTTTCCTTTTCTGAAGCCATGTCTTTGTTGATTTTAATGTGTGCGCTTTGGGTCAATGTTGTGTTGGAATGTGAAATTCCTCTTCCTTTCTCAGCTTTTCAACAAAGGACAGAAGGTTTTGCACCAAAATATCTTGGTATTTGGAGCTATTAATTTTCCCATCTATCTTGACTAATGCCTCTGGCCCAGCTGGGTAGGAGCAGGGCCATGACATAGTTCTGCATCCACCATGCTTCATTGTCAGTATGGTGTTCCTTGGATTATAATCTGTAGTCGCTTTTTTTTTTTTTTTTTGCCAAACATACTTTTATGAATTTTGGCCAAGAAGTCCAGCGTTTGTCCTTTCAGAACATAACTAATTTACCCACATCATTTGGGGGGACTGAGTTAATGTTTTGGCACAGTTCAGTTGGGCTTGCTTTTGTCTTTCCACCCTACTCCATAGTCTAAACCAGGGGTGTCCAAAGTCGGTCCTCGAGGGCCGGAGTCCTGCAGGTTTTAGATGTTTCCTTGCACCAACACACCTGATTTTAATTAATGGTCCTTAACAGGTTGTCATCCAGGTCTGAATAACTCTGCTAATGACACAGCCACTTGTATCAGGGTGTGATGAAGCAGGGAGACATCTAAAACATGCAGGACACCGGCCCTCGAGGACCGACTTTGGACACCCCTGGTCTAAACTATAGTAGTCACACGCAAGCAGTGACCAGTATGTGCCAGAAATGTCTGTAGTTCCTTCAGTGCTGCTGATGGTTCAATTTATATAGTGACCAATCATGACAAATGTCATCTCAAGGCACTTCAACAATATAGTTCAACTTATTCCAAGTTTGTCTAATTAATACAAAGCTAATAAAATAACAACAATGAAAACTGCTAGACTACAGGAACCAACAGATTGCATCAACACTTTTGCTCAACACAATCCCGTGTCCTGAGCAAGCACCAGGCGACTGTGGAAAAGAAAAACTCCCCTTTAACAGACAGAAGCCAGACTCAGGAGGAGCAGCCACCACCCTCAACCCAATCTCTTCTTCACCTCCCTGATACATTTCCTCCATGTCCTCTCATCAACTTTAGAGCGTTGTCCTGATCTTTGTACTGTCTCTATGGTGCTACCGTCTAACCAAAGTTATTACACAAAGTTCCCGAACGTGAAAACAGAGATCAGGAAATAAACTTTTAAATTTGCTGACCTGTCATCTTGGAACGATCTTCAGATTTGAGATAATCAGAATGAATCACCTTGGGTGAATTTAGATCCATCTTAAGGGAGGGAGGAAAGCAGTCTCTTGGTGGATGAAGCTGGACTGACTGAGATTAAATCCTGTGTTCTGCTTATTTGTGTGTGATTGTTGTGTTCTGTGCTTTATGTATTTGTGATGCAACTGTTGTGTGTTTTTAATGCAGCCGTCTTGGTCAAGTTTCTTGTAAAATGGAGTTTAATTTCAATGAGAATTTTTGTGTGGTTAAATAAAGAACCTATTCACTCACTGAAGATAGTTTTGACAGTGTACACATTCATTGTCTCTGACTTTTAATTTTGTTTTTATTTTATTTTTTTTGGCAACTCTGCGCCTAACGGCTCTCAATAGCTTTCAATCCCAAAGATTTAAGTTGCAGCTACAGCTGACTTTTATCTGGCTTTAAATCAGAGTCCCTTGAATTGATGTGACTGATTAACTCAGAGAACAGTTAAAGCTCCGATTATGAAAAAGTTTGCAGACTTGCACAATTTTTCTTACCTAAAATGTCTCTAATGGTCAAACTTTTTCCCACAGGGCTTTTGTTTGTTGGAAGATCAAATCAAAGATGTGAAAATTATGACATATAGATTTTTTTTTAATCTTTTCATTTAAAAAACCTGATATTTCATGAGGGTGTGAAGGCTTTTTATGTCCACCATCAATGTGCCATCTCTACACAAATTCTTAGTTTTCTTTTTTTTTTTTAAGGTCTCATCACTCTGTGAACCAAGCAGGACAGAGGTGAATATGCACCGTCAAAAATGCATGTATTTGCACCAGTGTGACAAGCTGTCCTATTATCCACACGTATTTGGTCCTACGCAGCACACTCACTTTCCTGGAGACTAAGGACAGACTGCCCCCTGTGATATGTGCTCAGCATGCAGCCGTGCTACATGCTGAGGATCTGTGGGGGGTTACTTGAGCACCCCCTCACTTCCTAGAATAATCAGCCAGTGGAGCGTGAAAGCTGCCCCACGGCAGGATCTTTACCAGATGAAGAGGGGCTCCCCGCTCATCTCCCTTTCCACTGACCAGCACTGAAACCCAGCCAAAGGCAATGAGAATAACCCCAATTTAAAAAAAAAAAACAACAACCTTGTTCACTAATAGCATTTCATGATTTCCCAGAGAGAATGAGGCTTTTCCATACCATGTCTCGACTTTCTGACTGTGTTGATATAAAATACTGCCGAACTCGAAGGAGAAACCGTAACCTCAAAGTGAGGTTTTAAACAACTCTTTATTATTTCAATCTACCATACAGTTTCCTTCCATCAATCAAAAGCCACAGGTATGGTTAAATAAACAAGTGTAAAATTCCCTTCATTTATATCAATGCTGTATCTTTATATCAAAAGCAGGGAGAGATTACAGTGGAAAGCTTCAAAGGGCCTAATTGTAAACAGACTCTAAGGTTTGAGTTTCACATTATGACCTGCCTTTCAAAAGCAGCATTTGATACAGCCAAAGTTCAAACTCCACTCTGCAACACCAACTGGCATAAGGACCAACAATCTGGTGTTACAGAAGGCAAATTATTTACCCATACAAAAAAAAAAGAAAAATTAAATCAAACAAAAACAAATCAAATACAAAGCACAGAGGTTTATGTACGCAAAAGATTGAGGTGGAAAGAAAAACTGTTCAGGCATAGTGTTTAACAGCTGGAAGTGTTTCAGAGCAGAGAGATTATTTATACAGTATTCCCGCCGCCTCACTACTCAATAAAACTGGAAATATTCCTCCTCTGAGTGGATAGTTGGTTCCAGTTTGACTGTGACTTTGGCTGAACACTCGGAGGAATAAAACCACAAGATGTGAGCTCCTCAGCACGACTTGGGCAACTAAAGCAAGAAGGATAATGATAGAGGTAATGCTTAAAGATTCATTATGAAATGTCAAAACATACAGTTGGATATTGGGGTGGAAACGGGCTGCGATCAACTGTTGAAGACACAACCAGTTCTCCAACATAAAGCTCAGCTTGAACCATATTGAGGCGCAAAACCAGTTTGAAGCTGTTGTCATCCTTCTTTCCATCAATGTATGAGCAGGTGTTATTATTTCAGATACCATTGATAATGTTTATGCTGTAGAAGTAGAAAAGGTTGAAGGATCATAGGGTTAATAGTGTCAGTAACATGTTCAAGAAGAATCTATGTGGCATGGAGTTTTTGTGAACTTTGTCATTTCTATTAAACTTTTCTAGCGTATAATTATCTGGAAACACGACCTAACACTACCACGCCACAATCGTCCTCCAGAAGACAAAAAGCACAAACTAAACAGACGGTTGAACCTGACAAATGAGGACAATGGAAGAAGAAACAGTCTATGAAAGCAAGTACCACAAACTTCTGTCAGAAACTTGAGGAGATCTTCATATTCTTACTGGAGGCCAGCAGCCAATTCAACAAAATCTCATTTTGTTGCACCCCTGGCCTGCTGAGAGTACTGCGAGAAGGTTTTGGACATCCAGACACCTTAAAGCTATAACTTTATGACACCGACACTTCGAGCTGGACCATGAAAGTGCGGCTGATACAGCAGGCAAAAGTTCATGTTGCCAACACAGCTTGAGGCAACATTATTCCTTCGACTATAAAGATCAGTGACATGGTCTCCTTTGCCAGTGTGGGCTAGGCAGTTTTAATATTTAAAACAGGCAAACTGGGCAGTCTTTCCATTATTCCTTTATATCCCTGTCCACTCCGTACATACTTTGATTTGCGCTGCAGGTCGCTCTTCTTGGTATGTGTCTCCTTCGCTTTAATGAGCATTTTAACAGCTCTTTCCCTTTCATGTTCAACCACACAGGCGACGGAAGAGAAAACTGAAGGACATGAAAGGGAGGAGGATGAACACACAAGAGTTTGCTCATTTGCTGATGTAACAGTAGCGGTCAATTTGCCCTGTCATCATTCTTTATACTCCTCAGGTGATTTTTTTCTGGTGTCCAAGCAAAGAAAAAAATGAAAGTGATGAAAAAAAGGGAAAAATCCCCCCTGAAGGCAGACCTGTAAATCTCATTCTCCTCATAATGATCTCGGCACAGCTGGGCAGACAGCTGAGGTACTGCGGTTCTAGGTACGGCACGCAAAAAAAACAGAAGTTAGAATTAGATTCGAAAAGTGAAAACATTCTGCATTATTTTATCAACCTTTAACTCAACATTTTCAAAGTGAGAACGAGACATCAACTTGTAAATTCCCTGGCTTTATTTAAAGACAGACTTTGTGAGACAGTGTACTACATATATATATCTATAATATATACATACATACATATATATATATATATATATATATATATATATATATATATATATATATATACACATATATATATATACACACATATATATATATATA
>JAOWBL010000013.1:700835-727640 GCA_028564865.1 Zenarchopterus dispar
GTGTGTGTGTGTGTGTGTGTGTGTGTGTGTGCGTGCATGCATGCAGTGAAGCTGGAGTCTGGAGCAAAAGCGGTCATGGGGAAAATGAAATCAGTGTTGCAGAGGTCCTTGTTTCATCCCCAAGCCCGAGTGAATGAGAAGTAAGTGCACACACACCCACACACTTGTACACCTGTCCTTATTAGGACACTGACTCGACTACCTTTCATTTTGTACAGCCAAACCTCAACCTAATCTTAAAATGATCTCAGTTCACACTTCAGCTCTAACCCTTACCTGGTCTGCAGAAAAAGGACATTCTGCCTCATTAGGGCAGAACCCAAGTCCCAACAAGGTCAGTGATTACACCAAAACTAGTCCTAATAAGAAAAGAAAAACAAGAACGCACAAACACACACATGTCTGGCAATTTACTAGCATCCAGCTGCTTCATTTTACCTTTTCACCAGACAACCCTTGGTAAAAGGTGTTGCAATAGAGAACATTAGAACACCATATGCTATTTTGTTGATGTGCACAAAGTCACATCCACGCAGACACAAATGTATGTCGTCCACTGTCACCTGAGCAAATCAATGTGGGGGAGAAATCTATTCCAATTAGGATCCAGCTGCTCTCTTTTTGCACATGGATGTTGATTAATCAATACAGAAATCCCACCGCTAACCTGCTACTCATACAAAACAAAAACCTGAGATTCTGGATGTTCTGCTTTCACCGTTCTTTTATTATATTTTATTTTTTAAGGGATAAATATTCTTAGACTGGGTAAACTGCCCCAAACTTCGGGGTTTCTGAGGTGGTCACTACAGAGAAGATGAGCCATGACCTCTGATAACCACTCATCTCTGACCTGGTGTCCAACAGGGCTGTGTGTCATCCTCAGGAAGGTGTGATATACCCAATCACCTTGTCTCGCACATGAACCAAATTAATACAATACCGTGCACGTGCACACAAACACAGATGCCATGTTTGACAGATCAGATCTGAGTGGCACTGCAGCGGAGCTGAGGTGACAGCAGCGTGTCAAAATGTGTGTGAGCATAGACGGGTTTGTGTTCAAGGTCTGAAGCGTTACGTGCTCAGCCCTCCCCCTCCCCCTCGTGCTGCCAGCACTGACTTAGCCATTCAGATGTGGCTCAACACTAAACCTTCAGCTGACCTTTCCCTCCGCTGTGACATTTGGACTCTTGAATAGGTCAAACAGCACTAAGCAGTGGAGGAAAAAAAACCGAAAGATGCAAGATGAGAACAGGAAAAGAGGAGAAGAATTAAAGCCATTAGAAGTCTGATGAATTCAGGAAGTGGGTTTGGGGAGGAATGAGACAGAAACTTAGCAACCAGAATTTCCACCACTGAAACCTGAAGGAGGGTCATAAAAATAGTTACGTTCAGCTTCCCAAAGCAATTTAGAGTTGACTCACTGTTCATGCATAGCACTGTTGGGTTGTTGTAGTGTCAGGCAGTAAAAGAAAGAAATAAATAAAGCTGCACTTCCTCATTCGATTCTGTGAAAAAGCACAGGCAGTGACGCATACTTTGCTTCACAGATGTGCATCAGCTGATGACATAAGTTTATGTTGACTCACTTCATCCAGTGACCTACAGGAAAAAGACAGGATATGATGACGGGCTGGTATGAAGATGAGACACAAAAACAAATGTTGAATCGAAGAACAGAAGAAGATTTAAAACATTGTAAGCAGCATGTGCCCTCCTAGAAGACATATAAACTGAGAATAATCACTTGTTCCACCTCATTTGAGTTGACAGGTACAGTAGATGGTGTCTGAAAGATAAAACTAATTGAGCTGACTTACTTTCAGTTGTTACACAAAGGTAGCATTAGTCACATAATAAAATTACCAAATGGATCTGGTTTGACTGACAAATCTGTCATCAAGTCACGACATCACACCAGTGTCTCCGAGAGCAAGAGAAGCATGCAATGGACAAGAGATCTTCAGTACATCTCCCTCAGTATGGGTTGCCGTGACAAACCGACCCAACACTCATGCCCACTGTAAACATTGAGTAGATGAATATAAAAGCACACAGGCCATCTTCCCACCTCCACCTGTTCTTTATGCACACATTTACATCAAATGCCATGTAATTGTAAGTCGATATATCGTGTCCTCATTCTGCATCCTCTGACACACACACTTTCACAGATGAAGACTGCAGTAAATTTTTTGCTCAACTCCAAGTGGGACAGTAAGAAACCACTTCCTATTCCAAGTCACACTTTAATGATAACTTATTGCAATGGGAGAACTCTAATGGGGGCCCCTAGAAGGAAGGAAGGAAGCTGCCTGCTTGCTAATTTTAGGCACTCTACATCTCTGAAAAACTGGAAACGGCAGAGGGGAGGCATGGAGAGGCGGGAAAGTTCTCCATCTCACACTTTCTTGACTTTGTGCATCATGTCTTTCTAACCATCATTACACCTTTCATCCAGAATGAGTCTCATAGCTCTTTGATTCTTTTAATCATTTCTCCCTCTCTTCCTGTTCCCAGCCCTCTCTCTTCCTAGCTTTCTCTGTCTCCCTTATTCCGACTCGCTTTCATTCTCACCTCCCTTCCCATCTGACAGTACCTGAGTAAATAAACAGTGTTGTGTGGGATGCTAATTAGAGCAGGTTCAGGGACGTGACGAGCCCAGAGACAGATAAACAGCAAGGTGGGGAGGAGAAGAGATGAGGCGGAGGGGAGGAGGTGGAGGTAACCCACCCCGAGGGGCAACACAACACAGACACAAAAATGTCAACTTAGCATTGAAGGACAGACAAGAGTGGTTCTGGCTTTCACCCCAGCTTATAGAGAAGAGAAAATCAGAAAAGCATTTTGGAGCAATGTGAGGGAGTGAAGGATACTACCAGAGCAGAGTGCACGTGGCAACGGAAAAGGAAACGCTGTACGAACTTCCTTAATGATGGCTGCTCCCAGAGTCACGGTCTGAGATCAAAAGAGGATATGCAGATGATCCAAAAAAGTTCCTGTGCTGAGGTGAAGCCCGGGCTTTTGAAAGGAGGTCAATGCTGTCTTGTTCTTATTTAACACAAGACTGCCTTATTTGAGTGAATGTGTTACAGAAACAGGTGAAGGCAGTAATATTAGAAAGAAAAGGTGAACAAACTTTTGCTGAACCGTCTATCAAAAACACAGTTCCAGAAGTTATAGTAAGTAAACCACTTGCAAAGGGAAATTATTGTTGTACGTGCGCTACGGCCACTAAAAAGCCTAGAATGTCCTTAATGAACTTGAAACTGGATTCCCATTTCAACAGCCATGTGCTACCTTTCTCTCCAGTACTTAAATAACGTTGAGAGTGTGTATTATTTTTGAACTGCAGACATGAAGATGAAGTGCCATTTTGTAGGGAAGTAGAACAGGCTAATGCAGAACCGCCAGCTTTTACCTTCTTTTCCCAAAAAGTTCCTCCCAAAAGTGTAGAAAGTTCTTGATCCGGGTTGGAGGCGATGAATAACCCGGCTGAAGCAGGGTCACAGGTTTGTGAGAAACTCCACGCTCCCTGCCATTCACAAGGACAAGTGGCTGATACACTCTCGAACCCTCAGCAGAGTAATGTTTTTAAAGCCCCCAAAGTATAAACAAGGAATTCGTGCTAATCTGTATGATTATTTTTCACACTTTATGAATCTTCTAAATTTAGGAATTACAGCTTTTTTAACCACACTAACTTCAGTATTTGGATGCGTTACTGTGAAGAAGTTAAACTGGCCTGCTGCGGTCCAGTCTCTTGTTACTTCAAGATAAATGAAGCAGATCAACCATCTGGAGCTGATACAGGTACTGAGTTGGCATTTGACTTCTCTTTGACAGGTGCTACCAGCATGAAGTTCAAAGAGATCTCAACGCAAGTGAGGGACACCATCATTAACCTGAACCCCCCCCCAACAAATATGACACAAAGACAGCACCGGTGAGGTCAACCATCTCAGAGGGCCTGAAAGAACAAAACCACCCTGACAAATGACCACTAATGTTGATGATCACAAGAGTCTTTTCCTTGGTGAAGAACCCCCCCAAACACTGACACAAGTGAAGAACGCTCTAGAGAAGATCCTCATTGTCAAAGTCTACAGCCAAGAGGTGCCTTAATTAATGAAAGTAGAGTTTTCTACAAACCAGTGGCAACATTCAAGGATAGAAAATCTGAGTATTTTATGCCAAATAATTTTTACAAACCTCCCATGCACTGTAATCAGATTCTTTGGAAATAAGATAAACTTGTTTCAGAATGACGGAAAGAGAGAAGTCTGGAGAAAGAACGGATCTGATCCAAGGCGTCGTGTCAAACATGGCTGAGGCAGTGTGAAGTCATGAGCACCTAAGGGTGCTGATGAGCTCACTGGTGTTTATTGATGATGCGACTGCTGACAGAAGCAGCTAAAATGAATTCTGAGGTGTACGAACCTCCAGTCTCTGCTCACGTTCAGTCAAATGTTACAAGACTGACAGCCCAGTGCTTTCTGTACGGATGGGTAATGATCCAAAAACATACTATGAAAAAAACTGCATTTAGAAGTCGGCTATATCTGCTAGTTAGGAGCACTTTGCTGGTACAATCTTGTAAGTTCGTCAGAAACCTGACTTGATCTTGTCCCAAAATACTTGATAAGATGTCTTATTTTGAGTTTGTAAATGTTTATGATTACTTCATGTGGGATCAGCTGATGGGCGGCATGGTAGCTTCGTGGTTAGCACTGTTGCCTCACAGCAAGAAGGTTCCTGGTTTGACTCCCAGGCAGGAGTCTTTCTGTGTGGAGTTTGCATGTTCTCCCCGTGCTTGCGTGGGTTTTCTCCGGGTACTCCGGTTTCCTCCCACGGTCCAAAAATATGTATGTGAGGTTGACTGAGAACTCTAAACTGCCTGTAGGTGTGAGTGTGTGTGTGGTTGTTCATCTACATATGTGGCCCTGTGATGGACTGGTGACCTGTCCAGGTGTACCCCTGCCTCTCGCCTGTAATGGGCTGGGATTGGCTCCAGCAGACCCCCGTGACCCAGACATGGATTCAGTGGGTACAGAAAACGGATGGATGGATGGATCAGCTGATTAGTTTTGATCATAAGGGAAATGATTTGCTGTTTTCTACTGAGAAAAGAATAAACTAAAACTGTGTTTCTGTCCTTTGCAATAATTTTTTCTTCTTCTTCCAGCAGCAGCTGCCTCCGGTGCTCCGGCTGTGGCTGTCTGTACACTACGAGACTAAATAACTTCAGGTGGTGACACTAGGTGGTTAACTTTGATCTTTCCCAGAAAATAAAAGCACCAGTGCTCTGTCCCATTCATCTGTCTGGATAAAATCTTAAAAGAAAGTCACCAGGTCTCAATGTTTGTCTACATTTCAAGTCAGACATCTGCTAAGATGTGTTTGTTGGGTCATTAAAACAAGTAAATGCTATTTGGCTGGATCAAAGTCCGCCTCAAACCATAATGATCACTGACGCTGCGGCAAAATGAATCAGGTGAGTGCTGTTCACTCGTTCAGGGGCAGTGGATGGCCTCATGGCCAAACATTTGAAATGAAATGCAGCCACTAGCTTAACAAGAGACAACTTTACCAGAGCATGCAAAAACATCCTTTAATGTTGCACGGAGATGTATCGTGATTAAAAGACATTCCAGTTTACTTGCATAAGCTTTTAATCTCATTCCAAGTCTGACACCAACACTGATGGAGTGATTAGAGAGCAGAAGGTACGGAAGACCACCATGCATCCTAGACTGGGGATGGGGGGAGGGGGTGATTGCTGGATAGATTAGCTATTTTTATAATGAGGTCAGTGAGAGCTGTGGGATTTTATCCTCTTGGGAAATGCACAAACACGGGAACTGTGGCTGCGAATTGCTCCTGCTGAGAGGGACTGGAAGACCCACATCCAGTGGGTGTAAAGGAAGTGGACGAAGCTTTTAAGGGTTTTGCTCACAACCTCCTTGATTAAAGAATCCCTATTTTCCATCGCTGGAGCCAGAATGAGGACCGATGGTTAATTAGGGAACTAGCATTTCCTCGTCTTTCTTTTGTCCTCTAATGTTTCACACTGCTTGTAATTGTGCAAAAACTGGGGAAACCTTGCTACACTACAACCTCTGGTTTTTATGAGACTGTCTCAACACCTTTATGACTTATGTTGATATAGTACTTATCGTTTTCCTTGGCTCACCTGAATGTATAGGTATAGTATTTTACTATTGAAGCGCTTTTTTAAATGACATTTTCTGCATTCTGCTCAGACACTTTAGTTTCTCTGCATGAGCTCGATACCACCACCCTCCAACTGAACAACAACCGACACTAAACCAAAGTGTTTACCAAATGGATGACTCCGTGCTCCTCAGCTGCTCCCTCTGCCTGGGTGGTGGCTGGGTCTCGGTCCTGTCCCCCTCCCACCTCAGTCCCCCTGTGATGACATAAAACATGACACTTTCAGTGGAAGGAATGACAGAATAAAAGAATGAAATAGTCACAAGGTGGGCAATAAAACAGAACTAAGTCTCAAAGGGTTCAAAAATAAACAAAAGCACTGAAAACTCATGCCATCGAGAATAAACTTGTTTGAAGTTTATTCATTTGAAGTTTTAAGTTGAAGTTTTATGAGAAACATTTGTAGTATTATGAGAATAAAGTCACAATATCACAAGAAAAAAGCAATTATGTGAAGAAAAACCATGTTAAAAACAAAGAAACTACTTCTTTAATAAATCAATAAAACATGGTCAGCATTTGTGTCAGGACCTTAAAAATAATAAAGTATTGCAATTGTTCCAAAGTCTTGTACTGAATTGTGTTTGATTCCTGAAACAGCTCTCATCTAAAAGAAAATTTATTCCCATCAAGTTTATTTTCCTAAAATTTCAATTTTACTCCCATAAATTTCCATCTTTATCTTCTCAATTTGAGATTCAGTCTTCCCCTTAAAGTTTTCATAATACTCTTTCATAATTACAAATTCTTTTTTTAAAAAGTTGTAAAACACGTTAACTTAGGCATTTGGCTCTAGATAGACAAAACTGAGCTTATTTAAAACAAACAAATGGTACACATGACTTATTACACTGACATTAGTGTCGGCTATACAGATGCAATATTTAAAAGTTTCAATAGCAGTTTCAGAGAGAAGACTGGCATTTTGTTTTACATTGAGATAAATGAGTTCGGGTCGGCCTCAGTTTAATCTGGAGAGCTACACAAAGTGATGAAGACCACAATGGAGATAAATGTACACCAAGAAAAACATCGGCCAGGTGGGAAGGTGAAAGTGGGACAAAATTTATACCGTCTGGCCAACAGCTGCATCTAAACTCAAATGATGAATTATTTAAAGTATTTGATGGTTAATGGCTTTGCTCATACATGAGCACCAAAAACATGGTGTGTACAACGTTTTTCCTTATATGATCATCAAATCAAGGATGTAGATGAATTTCATAGATTTGTGGAATCGGTGGAGGGATCTTTATCAGGATCTGTGATGCTGAGCATACAGCAGCGATGCGGTTTGCACACTGGCACGGCTCTGCCTGGCTCGTTTCACAAGCGTGAGCACACATGCACTAAGCAAACTCTCCCTTGCAGCCCCTTGCTCCCTCTAAACGCCTGTCGCTTTGGCCCTCCATTAAAGTGAGTGAGCGCTCGTTTAGCCAACAGTGCGTCGGTAGTTGGGGACACAGGCTGCCCGCTCAGTCACATCCAGCTGTACTAAATAAATAAGGAGCGCTCTTCTGTGTAAATTATTCATTTAACACGCCTTATCCTCTTCCAACAACCTTGTTAGAGCAACTCAGGAGTGGAGAGGGGAGAGCGTGGAGGGCAGGAGGGGGGCCCAGACACCGCGGCTCATGTGCGACTCAGCAGAACCTGTGGTGCATCCCTAAGCTCTCTGGGTGTTCAGTTGTAGGGGGGCTAATTCGCCCTGACACCTCCTTTGTTGCAGGCGGAAAAGAGCTGCATACACACGACTACAGATTTGTCCACGTGCACAACACTGACGAGCACAAACTTAAAAGAGAGAAAGAGCACAGGAAAGGAGTTTTTAGTGCATATTCATAGAATAATCATTCTAGTTGTCTGGATAAATTATTGAGAGATGGGAGTCCTGGTCATGCGGTGCTGGAATGTGAAAGTTGTTTTTTTTTTTTTCTCCTTCTTCTTCTTTGTGCTCCCTGAACTCAAATCAGACAACGCAGCGAGCTATCGGCCCCAAACGAGCTGATATTAACAAGTCAGGATGGGGACGAAAGGAAAAATGCTTATCTACAGCAAAAAAAAAAAAAAAACCTTAGTGGATATTTAGCCGGAGGTCAAACGCATGACAGCACACAGCACCTCATGTCAGAGCGTATTCATGCTAAAAAAATATAGTCACCATTGCTGAAGTAAGATTTAGATTAAGCTTGCAATATGAGCATAGCGCACATCCACACGCTGAAACTGAACTGCCCTCAAAGAAAACCCAATTCTTAATCCCTAAATGCGCTAATAATGCTTAAGAAATAAGCTTGAAAGTACAGGTAAAGAGGAATTAGAAGTATGAGCCTGAATACTAAAAGTTTGAGGTAAGCCAGTGTACCTGGAAACCCAACCTCCCCCCTGTACTGTATCCCCATGAAGGAAGTGCAGAGAAAAAGAGCTTTAGACCGCCATCTCTCTATTAGTACGCATTACAGCCCAAGGCGAATTTCAATAGTGGATTTGCAGACAGTCCCGGGATCAGGCAGGCGCTCTCTCTCTCTCTCTCTCTCTCTCTCTCTCTCTCTCTGTCTCTCTCTCTGACTCCTGTGTTCAGCTGCTGAGCGGGAGGTTGTTATGTCAACTCTGACACTGCTCATTACCAACCTCCACTGTCTGAATTGGAGTTAACAGGCTTTGGCCCGGGCCGAGGCCAGCGAGGCTCCACTGTTACAGCGGGATCAGTGTGTATAGACGTGAGCGCGCATGTGCCGAGTTCATCACAAAACAATCCTTCATTTCTAAATCACGGCTCGAAGCCACTTAACATTACAGAGGCACTAATACACAATGTGCAATGACGTCTGCTGCTTATTTCCATTTGCACTCGCAAACGTCTCCATACTGATCTCAGCGTCCTGCAGCCAAAAACAACTTCTCTTTGAGTTTACACATACACCGCTGCTGCAGTGCAGTGGTTTTTTTCCCCCATCACTGATGACGAGTTTGGACAATAAAACACCTGGAGAAAAAAGAATTCACTTCTTGCACACATGAATTTTATATGATTATTTAAAGAAAGAAGCATGCAGATTCAACGGCTTGTTACGAACTTACAAATATTTGTTGACTACACATTCACTTTAATGGAGATTTACCCAACCTGTTCAAGAATAAACAAGCCAACATCCACATCTTACAGGAAGCGAAAGCAGAAAACCTGAAAATTAAGATGGGATTTAGATAGTACAGTCAAACTGATGGGTTTAAGGAGGTATCGACTGTAATCTAATGTTGTCATTTGGCTTTCGAGAAGGAATAAAACAACAGTGAGCACTTCAGCTTCTAGTTACTCGGCAGGGACAGAAATGATCCCAACTGTGATGGACGGCTGCTACCAGGTGTTGCTCTTGGTGTCCCCCGTTTCTACTCCGCCCCTCTCAGGCTGCTCACCATCCAGTGATGTCAGTAATTACACTTGATTAAGGCTTTCCACATCAAACGGGCCTGATGTTTATTCAGGACCTGATACGGCACACAGTTTAAAGGGCAGGCAGAGCTTTGTGAGTTAGTGTGCGTGTGGATTTGAATGTTTGCTTTGGTGGAAGAATGAATGTCAACACAGACTTTGTGGAGATCGTGAGGACAACCCGAACGCAACTGCCTGCTGCAGCTGCTTCTCTCCAGCTTTTACCTGGGCCCGTATAAAGTGTGCAGTGTTGTTGTTAATGTTCAGATTGAGTGCAGCACATAAGCAGGAGCTCAAGCAGTGCTTAAAAGCTTTGGTGGTTTTGCAACTGGCACTCCTAAAGCCATTACAGAAAATATTTAAAAGTCCTGTTTCCATGTTTTGTTCAACTACTAGACTCCTCTACAGTTTCATAAAACTTTGATTTACTTATACTTAGTAGGTTCAAACCTGAGAAAAGCTATGTCCTAAACATTACCTTATAAACAAGCTTTTTTTTTTCCTTCTTTCATTTTTCCTCCAATCTCTGAGCAGAATGTGAAGGACAAAAGTGTGAGGTGTCCCACAGCTGCAGCACTGTAGCCTAAATTAGCGTAGACCACATGAAAAGATCCCGTCTCTATTCCAGGCCAGGCTGGGAAAATTACAGCCCTGCTCGCTCTACTCTAGCATTAAACCTCAATTAGCGCACAAGTACACTGATGATGTCATCACCCAGGGACCCGAGAGCCTTGGAAATACGGGGTGCTTTTCTGCACAGCAGCGCACACTTGCAACCTAAGCCACCTCAAACCACCAGGTTCTGTCTCTCGGCAGATGAGAAAAGTTGCTTCTTTGGTGAGAAAGTGGTGGATGCTCATGCAGCACAGTCTGGAAAAACAAAAGCACAAGAACTTGTGGCCTGGTTTGGCTAACTTTACCAGGAATTTTAATCCCGAGTCATGACTGGAGTTTTCCCAAGAGAGAGAGGTCAGTGAGGTAGGACAGGAAAAACTGGGGCTCTGACCCCTCGTGACCTGGCAGGAGACAGAGGAGGGGGGGGATGAGGAGGAGAGTGACAGACCTGGCTCCTATCCAAATGACGACAGTGTTTGTGCTGCCCTAACCTCACCCCACAAAGCTGCTTATATGACACAACATAAGAAGGAAATTTCTGAGAAGAAACAGAAACTGAGAAATACTGGAGCTACACTTTATTTTAATGAAAGAACTTAGTTTCTTGTACCACTGACTGGGTAAAAATGCACTTTTACTTGTTCAATACGCTTTGATAGTTAAAGCCCAGCAGTGGCAGCAGGGTGGTGGATTTATTTGTCACAAAAATAACTATATAAAAGATAAGTAAAAACAAGTGCAAAAAGATCAAGTGAATAAGACTGGACAGGCAAAATCATCTCTGCCTGAGAGTCCAAGCTGACCTATTGGTAAGCTCCACCCTTCAAACAGACATGAGCCAATGGCTGTTGAGTATCAGTTTCACAGGGACTGGAGCTTAGACATCTGTTGCTTTCAGTTCTGAAGAAAAACATAGGAAGATCCTGAACTCTTATCCGTTTAATGGAGTTTATTTTTAAAAAAAAAGTTTGGGTCGAGGGGGAAGCAGACTAAGCATTGAGGCCTGGGCCTGCTTTTCCCCAACCACCTATTCCTGCCGTTGCAGGGGAATACGAAGGCATTCCCAAGACAGATGAGAGACGTAATCTCCTGGTGTGTCCTGGACTCTTTGCATGATTGTACAGCCTTGAAACACCATCCCTTTAATAAGTCTATCAGAAAAGAACCAAAATTACATCAATAAATGTACAATAGAATAAGATATATAGTCTGATATGTTGTTCATGAGGTTTACAAAGAGCTTGGCTCTAAATGAACAGAATTTGTGCCACAACTTTCCCAACTAAATACAATCTGGCTGTTTTTGTGATCTAAGGTCATCTCTTGGCAGCAGGGTCATTTGTACCTTCATGTTATACAAAGAGAGGAGGTGCTTCAACACAGCCCAGCATGGGAGTGCTTCCAGGCACCACCCTATACCTTTTCTTTCTTTATAAGAGAGGCCTGCACCCAAGTGAATAATGCATTGCAGCTTCCAGCAACTTCTCAGCAGTTGTTCAAGAAAGCTGCAGGTCTTGTGCATCTTCACCTGAAGAGGTGTCAGGATTGACATCTTCAAAGAGAAGTCAATCCTGCCATTGATATTTCGTACCACCCAGTGGGTTTACAAAGCTGTTACTCGTCTCTCGCAGGTGCAGAGGAAAGAAGATGGAGCCCAGATTTCTCAGAAAGTAGAACAGGTTTTTTTTTTTTCCTTTTCTTTTTTATAGAGCCAAGATCCGACAAAAACTTTGAGCACGGGTGCGTTGGGGAGGTGAAGATCAAAAGCCTGCGAGTTCCTGGCGAGCGGACCCAATCAGCCAAGAGGGCCAAGGAGAGGAGGAGAGACAGGCACTTCCCTTTTAAATTGATCCCACTGAGACCCTCAAGGTTCCCCCAGCAGGACTTGCAGAAAAGCGATGAAAATCTAGCCCTGTGGATCTGACGACGAACTGGGAGGGGAGAAGACGAAGAAGAAAGAGGCTTTGGGGGGAGACACAGAAAGAACAGAAAGGAACAGTGGAGGGAGATCAAGGGGAAGACGAGAAAGGTGGGCTCATTCTCGGAGGGCGCATCCAGATATCGGTGTGTGCCAGCAGAGATTCAGAGCAGGGAGGATTGGTGCTATCAGCTATCCTACCCACACATCTAATGATGCGCTCAACCATGCACGGATCTTTCTTCTGCCCTGGTCCTGGCGGCTGAAATGTTGGACAGTTTCGGGCTGGCTCGAGATCAGACTCTGGACGAGGTTGCCGTCATTATCCACATCATGCTGGGGCCTTAAAGGAACAAATGCTATCAAAGCAACCCAGAGACAACGCTGTCTGCCAGACGAGCGCAGATCTGCCCAGTCGCCAGCGCAAATGCACACACCGCGGTGGTTCCTGTGTGTCCATTCCAGCTCCATATGTGTATTGTGTGGTGCAATACTAAGCAATAATGAAAAGAATAACATTTATATCCATATAAGTAAGTGTAAAATCTTTATAAAATGTCAATTAAATTGAGGTCTGACAACAAAATATTTTATTTAGTTAATGTGCACAAGTTTTAAAAAAAGATCTGCAGCAAATACAAAAGAGTGGAAGTTGGAGGAAATGTTTTTCAATTTAAGCCTCTGACTTTATTGACAGAAGAACAAGTTTGTACTTTAAGGAATAAGAAGGAACAAAACTGAATGTCTTAATTGAATCTATCAGCGATGTGGACATACAGAGCCTTGACTGGCCAGCAAATAAATCAAGTTTGTTCTCCAACAATAACAAGTTTCACATAATCTTCTATAATCAATCAGAGGGAAACCTTTTGTATCCATTTCAAATGGTTGCCCACATGTGCGGTGACCACAAATCCCTCTACCCCAGCCGTCTGCATAAAACAACATTTTTAGTCTCTTCTGGAAGGCATTTACAGTGTCAGATTTGTCTCAACTCAGGAAAACTGTGCAGGTTTAACATCCACACAGGAAGAAGGACCACCAAGGTATGAAGTGGGAGAGGACTGATTATTGTGTAAAGTCACAGAAATTGTTGGATATGGTCTCTTTCTGGAGGAAGGAGAAGCTTGCTTCAATGATCATCAACCTTCAGACAAAGACTTCTGCTCGTGGACGATACTTCGGCTTTATTTTCAATTACATATATCACGTGTGCAGAGACACAAAAGACTCAGAGCTCAGGTAGAGACGACCAGTGAACCAGTGGGATGAGATGGAGGCTCACTGAACCACCTTCAGCTTCGGGAACTCTTAAGAGCACAATAAGACACATGCACTTGTTCATTTAAAGCATACTGAACCTATTAGTAGATGCTAAAGGGGGATGGGTTAGGGTTAGGGAAGTCCAGCACTCACTCTAAAGGAAGGGAAGTCACTATGAACAACTAATTGAATAAAAATGTCCACAAATAAAGCAGCTGATAATCACTGCTGGACTCCTTGGCTGTAGCAGACTGAAGCAAATCAACCCAAGTGTGATGGATAACCTGTGCTGTACATGAATAACTTACAACCTCATAAATAAGCAGCTCTCTACTAATATCATTAAAGTAGCCCAGAGCCTGCCACACACCCCTTTTTCCTTGTGCAACAATTGCACCAGGCACTCCACTTTCCCTTTGACAAATGCCTCAAAATCATGTAACTATTCAGCATCAATATTTTGACATTTCATTCAGCTGACTCCCCAGACAGAGCCATTTATTTAATTAGCTGGATAAAAATTGGCAGGAGAAGCAAATTCAAAGTTACGTGACCGGGACTCAGTTGCCACAGGTAACCTTTTTGGAGGGACTTAGCGTAGCAAATTGATTGCTGAGAGCGCAGACTCATCATGAGTGGTAATTTTCAGAAGCTGCTCACAGTGGAATAAGGGGGGAAAAAGAGGGTCTATTTATAACGAAGAGAAACAGGAGAGGGGGATTAGTTTGTCATTAGAATAAAGAGTGCAGAAGAAAAATCAATTTCAAGGTTTAAAAAGCTGACAAACACAGTTCACTTATTCTTCCTCCCCTTCCCTCGCTGCTTTTAGCTTTAAGCTTCACTTTCACAGACCAAACTATGGCTTTCAAGATACGAATGTGTTGTTTTGTTTTGAGGTGGTGAGAGCGTAGATTCGAGCTTCAAGTCAACTCATCTATGTCAATCCTAGTCTGAATCTACTCCACCTCTCTCTCTCTCTCTCACACACACACACACATAATAAACAGTTGATTATGAAAGTGAGGCATTTATCCACATTTAAGACGTTGATCTGATTTCTCAAAAAATACTCAACAAGAAACAACAGTTTTAGTCTACTTTAATAGGCTACCTAATACCAATTACTTCTTCAGACCAAGTCCTCTCAGACAAGCTTATGTTTATCAGGACACCAAGTCTCTCTGTCATGAGCCACATCGTTTCCAAATGATGGCGCTCAATGCTGCGTTGATGAAAAAGAGACAACGCTTGATGATCTGGAATTAAGTTAAAAACCTAAAAATCACACCACTGCTTTATCAGCAGAAGAGAAACCTTTTTTGTGCCAAGACAATTTAAAGTGGGCCTGAGTAATCCAGATTGCATTTCATAAAACCTGCAGGAGACAAAATTACCTTTATTTTTCTTTATTTAGTGATTAAAGAATGTCTTTCAATAAAGTTAATACACCCTCTTCTCTATCTTAGTTGAAAGAAGTCAGTGTTAGATTTTTCCTGTATGAGATTTTTTTAATCTTTCCCCTGTTGCTTAATAGACCCCTAAAAAGCACTTCAAGTCCTTTTTATTCTTTATTACATGATAATCACTCCAGAAGGATTGATAAGACGTGAAATGCAGGAAGAAAAAAAACACAATGAACTACTCTGAGGTTCCCATGACAGCTTGAATACTTGTAGATACTCAAAATCTCTGGAGTTTTCCAACAATGTCACTCCAAAAATCCCATAGGTTCTCAGTTGTCTCACAGCATATGATTCACATTATTTCCAAGCTCAAAGAAGGAATTAGTGTGTGCTATGTAGACCATGACAACCATCCACTGCAGATCTGCTCCTACTCAGTAATTGCCCATTAAAGTGTGTGATATTATTGTCCTCCTCATTCGCAGACCACCTGGTCTAACTCCAGGTGTGCCTAATGGAAAAAGCCTTGGAAAACCCCCCCATAGCATGCCTTTGAGACCAAGCTCAGGAAGGAAGCTTGGGGATGTTTAGCCGATAGAGAGGTCAACCAACCTGCTCATCCTAGTAACCCCTCACTACAAAACTCTCACCCTCTGACCTGAGCCATCGAGTGCCCCACGCTTAACCAGGGCACGTCTTGGGACAGGAACCACACAGGAACTGGTGTAACTCGACATAAACAGGAATTCGTGCAGCACGTGGTGAGAACAAAGCAAAGTAAAGTAAACTTTTCCACCGACACTAAAGCTGAGGTAACTAACAGGGTGGAGGCTTTGGAGCATTTCTCTTTAGGACACAGGTTAAGCTCACATGCAGGAGCTAAACCAGCTGTAGGAGGCAGCACTGAGTCTGCTTCACACTACTTATGCAAGCTTCAATCAAGGAGATGAGCTCAAAGCAGCCTTGCAGTGTTGGCTGTATGAGCTGCCAAGGCTCTAAATTAGTGATAGAGTAGCAGGAAAATAAAAAATTCAATTAATCTACTGCAGCAGACAGAAATACTGGACCCTATGATCCAATCCGCTTACAGAACATCTAAAAAGCATGAGGAGGAAGGATATTGTACTAATTTGTCTTGTCTGTGAAGCACTCTGACAGCACCATTGATGCCGACATCCCTTCAACATGAGGTTAGTGGGTGTTTGGCCTCCCCTCCAGTTGCTCTTTGAGCTGCAGAGCCTGGAAATGATTAGGCCTGTGAGGGCAATTAGCCCGATCATCGCTGGGCTAAATATAGTCCAAGTTGGCCCAACTCTGCTCCTGGGTCACATCCATACTGCAGCCTCCACACAGTTATGCTAGCACAATCTGGATCCCTTTTGTTTTATGACCAAAGCGCAGTCTGTGCTGACTCAGATGAGATAACAACTCAAGCGTCGATCAAATGTCTAAAAAGGGGAGGCCGTGAGAGGGAAGGAGCCATAGACTGAAAGGTGGACATTAAACTCAACATCCAGAAAGCGAGTAGACATATGTTCCCAACTTTAATGCGCCTGCTGGGCTCCGCTTTTCCACAATCAAACAGCCAGCTTAAATTCAGCCTCATTTCACAAGAAACACCATCTTTAACGAACCATGGTTGGGAAAATATGCTTTCCCACAGTCTTACACCAGCTAAACGGAATGCAAAGAAAGAATGCTTTCCCATCAAACAACTCCCTGCTCCTTCAGTCCCCCCGTCTCCCACTCCTGTGAGAGGAGAAAACTTTTTTTTAGAGATTTTATCCTTCAACACAGGAGGTTCGCCCACTCGTTCACCTGGGACGGGTCTTGGATGGAGGAGGCAAGTGAGAAGGTTATTGGAGCCTGGGAATGTTTAACATCGAGAAAGCAATCAGAACATAGCCAGCCCTCTGGGAATTGAACAGGAAGCATGGAGTGTAACCCCTTCCAAGCTGAGAGGAAAAAGAGGAGGAAGTGATCCAAGCAATGTGACAAATTCGTACTATAACCTACAAGAGAACATATGTGGTTATTTTAGAGTGAACAAGATTATTCAAGTCAAAAACATCCCTTCTCTTACGAGTAGTTTTTTTCAGCTTTAATCCACATCAGTATTCATAAGAGTGATATATGAAGACTTCACACATCAATATGGTACAAGAAAAGCACTGGGAACAAAGGTAGTGGTCACTACTTTAACCTAAACTCTGCTTCCCATCACTGGTTTGACCCGATGCACATTTCAGCACATGTGCAGACTAAGATGAAACATGGAAATGTTCTGGCATTGCACTTAGCACAAATGGCCCAAGACAGCTCAGTAAACAGGGCTTTGCTTTGTATCCCAAGAAAAAGGGCATTTATCAACCAGTAAAACTAACAGTATGAGAATGAGGAGCAGCTTTGTACAAAAACTTTCACTCATGCTTGCATCCCTGAAATTTTCTTCCTGCTTTCTGGAGCGGCTGCATGTGAGAATGTAGACATCAAAAACATTTGGCTCAAATTCACTGTAGAGCTGCAATACTGCCAGCTACCAAGTAAGCATTAAAAAACCATAATGAGTTACAACGTGTATGAATATAGCAGCTAATCCTCTGGAGAATACAGTCTGCAAGTATGGACGCTGATGAGAGGCGCTGCTTATGATATATCCAAGTACATGGAATACAGATATCGTCTCAAAAAACAGCAAATGTCAAAACGTACATAGTGAAGGGTAGAAAATATGTCTTTCGTCTTGTGTGCTCCATCTAGGCACTACTCCAGACATTTTAAGATGTGATTACATACCTCAGATAGCAGCCTCTCATATGAAGTACAAAGGTGAAGTCTGGACTAGATTCATGAACTGTTCAGTAGTTGTTTCTGAAATCACACCCTAGTTGCTAGTTATGGTCCATGGTCGCTATGAAGAGACTCGAATGTAAAGAATGATGTGATGAGTTCATCAGCTGAATGAACTTTTGAACACTACAACCCGTAACTTTGTCAGAAATAGCACCATGTGCGTCATTGCTGCCGCACAGATAAAACATAACAGATTGCCACCAGAATATTTAACATTCCTGTATAGAGTTGTTCCAACACCAATTACACTGTTGGTAATAGTTGTAGATACTGCCAAAAATATCGGTATACGTGAGTATTTATATCTAGGCACCAATCAATACCATGTCATTTTTATAAACAGACTTCCAATTCTTCTTTGGTGCTCTAAAAAGCCAAGACGTTACTCAACACTGCTGTTTTATCCTGTTTTGAGTCTGCGGGTGGGGAAGTGGGACATGTGCTGTCAAACTGAGACAGCTATCTAGCATTAACGTTATTAGTAATACTGTGTTATTTCAGGCTGCAAAAACCCATCAGGAAAACTTTGACACTCATCATGCAAGGCTACAGTTTACAGACTAAATCCTGAACAATGATGGGCAAAACTGTAGAATTCATTGTCCTGCATGATCAGCCCCTGTCGGTTGTTGAAGATGTTGGATTTCACTAAGTTATTGAGCATCTGGAGCTGCGGCACTGCTTCACAGGTTGGAAAAACGCCTCTGAATCTGCTCTTTATTTAACAGACATTCTTTATTTGATGTTAATATTGATAAAAAAAACTATGTTATTTAAAATATTGGAATTAAAAATAACACAAGGGTATCAAAACAATACTCTATCAGCCAATACCCATAGGCCAAATATTAGAATCAGCTTCAGAAAAGAAATGTTGGTATTGGAAAATCTCTATTCAGTATTTTTTCCAAATAAAATTAAAATCGACATTGATGTTGCTCTTTTCAGTACACTGAATAATCACTCTGGAGCTCATAAATTTGTCAAACCACCAGAAAAAAAAAAGATACATTAATTCTCTTTATTAAATCTATCAAGAAAATATTATCATCTAAAAAATATTGTTTACTTTTCACAGGACAGTCATTTTCCAACTTTGTGACAATGTCAACAAATATAAATCTTTTAACTTTTATTCTGATTATCACATCAACCAATCTCCTTTTAAGTTAAATGACTAAGCAAAGCAGTAGCAAATATTGTTTAAAAGTATCAAAAGAAAGGTTGATGTGTGACATAAAATAAAAAATAAAAATACCGAACAGAACATTGTATACCTCAGGTTGCAAGATCATATCAGACAGGAGGCGGTTTTCTTAAAACAGCCTCTGACGCAATGCTCAAAGAGAAGCTTAGTGTTTGTTCCGGCGCTGACGAGATCTACCAACATCAACATCCAACCGGCCCAACCCTTTCTGGGTCAACCAACACAAGTTTTGATCAATATTTTTCAATGCCTTTACACTGAAAACAGGTCTGTTTTGTCAACTACTGCAGAAATGTCCCACTTTTGAAGCTACAATAGTAACCCATACTTCAATAATGCTGCTCAGCAGGTTGTTTCTTATTTTTATTTTTTCATTTTCCCCTGATTTAGTGACACTGAAGACAGAAATTACAAAAAAAAGCATCAGTTAGAAATTCAGTTCTGGTTAAAATGCTGACCACCTGTTGAAACTTCCAATAAGCATGTCATGTCTTTATGTTTTCCATTAAATTAGATGCCACCAATAAGAGTAGTGAAACAATTACCAGTATTACTTTTGATATTAACAATAAAATTTCAATGATACCCACTGCCCTGTGAATTAAAAATTCCCTGTTAAAAATTGGCTCCTAAATGAGAGTAAATTAATGGCAGACTGCTAAGGAAGTTGAATTTCTTGGAAGTTGAATTTCTTGGCTCATGCAGGGAATGAATCTGCACTCTTTGACTAATGTGTTGCACAGAGAAAAGATGAAACATTCAAGAAGTTGAAACAGCAGATGTCAGCACCACCTAAATACAACCTATCTGCCCATTTGTCTTAATCCCACCCATAAATTATGTCTAGTCAATGCCCAAAAATACAGAGCTCCCTTTAAGTCCATTATGGTGTAGGGATTTCCTCGGGCCCCACAAATCACTGAGATAACTCAATCTTGCATACTTTTATACACATTTATTACTATTATTACACTTCCTCCAGATATCTATGGAACTTCTTGCACCAGTATTCAACTGGAAAATGCATTCATCAAAAAGAGTGGGGGTAATTTTACCACTATGAAAAAAATACTACGCTACAGCTGTTCAGTGCCCCGTTTTGAAACTGTTAATCTGCCGAGTTAAAATGTGATAACGGTACAGTAGCTCACAGTCAGCACGGATACCTAGTGCATCCTTGACGCAGCATTATTTATTGAAATGAATATAGCAAATGCATTATGAATAGTGCCTCAGATGGAGCAGAGAGAGTTTTAATTTGCTGTAACATTGCCTTGCTCTTTTCCACAGATGCCCCCTGCGCAACACACAGCAGGGATAGAGGAAAGACCTGAACGCTTTCATTTACCTCTGCCAGAGGTTGAGGGAATTTTCTGTTTGATGGCCTATTTGAACATATAGACAATTCAGAGTCCTCCTCTGAGCAAAGATTTAGATCTTAATTACTTCCTTAATTAGCTGTGATTCACAGGGAGAAGCCCTGCTCAACCCAAAGTCCCTCTGTACTGCCAAGGGGCTCCTCAGAAGCTCTCACATCCTTATTCTAATCTCAACAGCACAAATCCTGCACTTGTGACACTGATTTGCAAATCTACCTTTCCTGAAGGTGGGCTTTCCCCCTTCAAATGTCAGAAAACCCCTAAGAGCTTCTGCTTATTAATTCTTCTGCTTGAGGAAAGTAAAGCACCCTGGGCGTTTTCCTGGACTCCCTCTTTCCTGCTCTGGACTTATATCACATGGACACTTTCCACAGAGTTATGTTTATCGTTTTCCAATGAAAGAAGTAAAGCCGGCGCAACATCGTGCACGCTCCACTCGCTGTCTGATGAATATGGCTCCCCTTGCTCAGGATGCCTCAACTTGGACGATTGATGGAGCGTTCAGCTAACCACAGAATAAAGCCACTGCAGATCAAATAAAAAGGAACCGTCACGAGCAGTAGGCGTTTAGTGAGCTTGGTGGAGAAATAATGATGGTCTTTATGCTCTTGTGAGGCCTTGTTCAACGCCCAAATAGATGTTAGCCCACATCAAGGTGGATCAAACTTTCCCTTTTGCTGCATCCTGGTTATACACCACTGCATCCTCAAGAGGCAGTGTGCACCTTGTGGAAAGTAGGTGTTGTGGCATGTAGGCTAGCTTGAGAACAGACAGAAGCTAAAGGTAAGGTTCAGATGAAGCAGCTGCTTGCCATTACTCCACGCCAACCCCCTCTCTCTAACAGGAAACAAGCAATCATTTAGTACTGACAGGTACACGTCGAACCATTGCTATCTCTGCTCTGAAACCAACCAAATAATGGATTACAGCAGTTTAGTGTTAACCTTAGGCCTCCCAAGTATTTGTGCCAGCGTTGGTTAGTCTCAGACCTGTCAGAAAGAGAGTGCATATTTTCCTGAGAAGCATAAAACATGAGGTAATACTGGCGCACTACTACAAGTGAGAACGGCCTGAGAGGGATTTGACCTCTGCTTTTAACAGCAAGGCAGAGACGTTTACCTAAGAAACAAAATAAGCAGTACAAGGATTTTCTGCATGTACACGGAGCAGCCGTGGAGACTTCACAACATAAGAGTAAACAAAGAAAAATCCCTCCTCAAACATGTGAGGTGCTTTTCTGGTTTTGAAAAGCAGTCATTTAGAGCTCTCTTGTGAGCTGTAGAGAGCTTAGCGCATCCGACTGGTCATGGAGGAGAGCTGCAGACTTGCCTTACAGATCAACTTTACGGCATGAAAAGAACTGCTTGTAACTTGGCAACAAAAAGATGCTTGCAGAGACAAAAAAAAAACCCCAAAAAAAGTCATTCACTAATGATATCTTGGACAAAAGGCTGATCAGTGACTTCATGAAACTACATTTGGTACCTCTGGATCAGATGTGACGTTTGACACCAGTCTTCACAGGTTCACCTGCCCACAACCTTTCTGTGTTTCTCTGCCAGCAGCTCAACCCTCTCCTGGCTGCTCACCACACACTCGTTTTTCAGGTTCAAGAATGTAATGTCACCACTGAATGGGAAGTTGCATTGACAAACTTACTTCAGAACCTTTGCAGTTCATCGTATTAGGCAAAAAACTGAAGACAAGCATTTAGTCATCCCAACAACACCAATGAGTTACGCAACTGTCAGTCTATCAGTAAACCTCTTCCATCAACTTCTTATGACACAAAAATCTGTCAAACTGCAAAAGTGACCAACCAGGTGAATAAAGTGATCTTCTGGTGACAATTCGCCACTACTTTGACATGTACAACAGAGCATGTAGAGCCAACAAGCATGATGACACACACCACATAGTCACACCAATATTATACCATTAATACCAGTTCTGTATCTGATTCCTAAAAATGTGACAGTTTAACTGCCTTTTACTAACAAGTACTTCCATCTGTGTCCATGTTCGATCTATGATTTATTTATATACAAGCAGGTGTGTTGAAGCAGTCAGCTAGGGCATGCAGGCTAATTTTTGGTAAAGTACAAACTCTCTGTGTAGTCACCTGTGAAACAAACAGTTTAATATGTTTGGTTTTTGGTTATTGTCGTTTTTTCTTTTTTCCTTTAATTGAGTTGACATCAGTGAATGTAGTTCATGACACCACAATAAAGGCACTTATTCACTTTGACTTATACTACATGCTACTTACAGGCTTAAAATGTGTGGACTGTTCTTGTGCTTACTAAAGTTTTTAAATGCAGTTGTTAAAGTTTTTCCAGAAATCAACCGTCACCTGAGACATGGACATCGCTAACTGAAATGATCTTGTGTTTTCTCACATATTGTCTTTTGTTATTTCAGTTGTTTTTGAAATGAAGATTTTTGCTATAATCACTCATGTCCCATCTAGCTCAAGTCACTTTTAGCCACGGGGGTAAGGATCCAAGGATGCTGGGTGGGTGGGAGTGCCCTTGCTGTGACCTGCTGTCCTTCGGGTAGCCCCTGCTGGGTTCTCACGGGTCAGCCCTCCCTCCCTGGCTGCTTGGGTCCAGTTCCTAATTTCTCTGCCTTGTGCCTCCTGGGCAGTGGGTTTGCGGGGGGCTTGGGGGTGGGATTGGTGGCCCTCCATCCCCACCCTTGTGCCATCTCCTCGGTGCTGCAGGTATGTGGTGGCCCTGCTGGGTGGTGCCCTCTGTGGACTCTGGGCTGTTTTCGCTTTCCGCCATCCTGGGACTGGATTGCCTATGCTTCCCGGTATCGGGGATGGGGGGGGTATTTTTTTCCTGATGGGCTCGAGAGCAATTAAGTGCACAGAGGGAGGTCTGCTGCAGGACACTGACCCAGCACACCAGTACCAACTGTGATTCAGCCCAAAGTTCTGGCTGTGATTATGAGTTGTTTCTGAACTCATGTTGGAGGTCAACATCAGTGCTCCAAGTGTCTCTTCAGCTTTGACTGTTTCAGCTCTTCCACAAGTCGGCATTATCATACATTATCAATAACACACACAGCATCCATCACAATCTTCTGTCTTTGTCTGTCCTTCTGTACCTCACTGTCTTTGATTTTAGTCTTCTTTGATAGACTCTGTCTCAGGTCCTTATAAAGTTTGTAAGATTAGATTGTCAAAAGGGCCGGTGTAGGACACTTTCACTTTCACTCTTAATGCACAAGATAACTTACATCTACTGCTAGATTAAATTGCAAATATATGTATTTTAAAAAAGGGTTTCTTTTTCCAGCCTCAGCAACAACCCATCACATACACGCAGAAAGCTGTAAAGAAAAAAAAACAAAATGAAAGGAAGATTTTCTTCATTTCGGTCTCTTTCTGACGTGTAACATCACGTCATAATACAATTTCACTGCAGCTCCAATTGGCTCAGTCCCACAATTTCAATCTTAATATGACAGCTGTGGAAGAAATATCCAAAGGTTTTACTCTACCAAAAATACAAAAACAATACAGTAAAATTATTTTTTTCACATGTTATGGAATGGAAATTATTCCTTGTGCCTCTTAAACTAATATACTTATTACATTATGCACACAATAATGTGGATAATGTAATGATAATGAAAAATGATCGTTGGAAGTGGAGCTCAACATGTCAGGAAACTCATGATTGCTTTCACTCATTATTTCAATTATTTTCTCAGTTAAATTACTCAGAAAATAATCGGAGCCCTGAGAGACGCCATCAGAGCTTTTACTTTGTACAAACAAAGTAAATAGGAAAATAGTGATTAATCCACACTTTCTGCCATTTGTGCTCTGACGCTGTGAAACATTTAATCTTTAATTGCACAAAATTTCATAAGCACCACATAATATTTTGTTTTTCCCAATCTTTTTGGGAACATGAGCTAGTAAAGAAGTCTGCCAGGTAAAAAGCACAATATTTAGTGGATTAGAAGCATTTACCACAGTTTTGTTGAAGGCTAGTACCGTACTTAACCAAAACCAATTGAAAACATTCAGTCTTTGCTAGAAGTCTTCCTTTTAGGTTTTTGTTTTTTTCTTCGTTTCTTATGAAACTCTTATTCTGTGATGGTCTGACCACAGATAACATTTCCGTCTGCATTTCATAATGACAAATACAATAAGAATAAAATTCACCCACGTAGATATGAGGTGTGAATGTGTAGGACCAAACAGATGATGGACTGTAAGTATTTTAATGGAAAAGTTTTTAAAAAATTAAGTCAGTGATCAACCATGTTGTGTTTCGTGCCTGAGAGAAGCAAATGCTACCACACTAGATGCCAAGCGAAAGAGAAAAAAAGAAATCATATTTTTATTTTCCTCAGGAAAACAGCTGCCATGACTCTGCACTGTGCATTAGCATGGAGCGATGACTGATTGACTGAGTGGCACAGTACTTCCAGTGTGATTTGTAGGGCACATGTTTGTAGGCTCAGGTTCCCCACGTGCCTTTTGGCAGATGTAGAAAATATGGGCCCAATATAATAAAATATTAATGAAAAAGACACACACACACACACAAAAAAAGCCTCCTGTCTTTGTCTTTTCCAAAGAAATAAATCTAATCTCACATTAGGCATAAGCAGGCAGTCAGCTCTGTTTTGTTTGCTGTTTGGGTCCTGTGACAGTCCAAGTGGCTCCTCGGGTTCAGGAGCTCTCTCTTCCTCTACAGATATATGTTTGTCCCTCACACAACTCATTACTGTAAAACAAGCCAAGAGATGAGCACCATACAAGCCACCGGACCACAACGCTGCCTCCCTTTCAATTAGAAAGGATTAGCCTAGCCTGAGTGGGCCTTCCTGAGTGGCGATATGCAACCTAACATTGTACAGGACAGCTATATGTCAAATCCAAATAAATTAAAGAGGAGCTGAAAGCTTGGTGATAGCAGAAGGGAGTTATGGTTCCACTATAGTGCACAACTGGCTTGTAAGAAGATGGATGCAGCTGCCTCTGCTAAACTTTGCAGCTGATGACGGAGTACACACCAGGTACACACAAACCATCAGCGATCCTCATAAATAATACTCATAACATGACTTTTTTCTTAAGAATTCATTAATCAAGAGAAAAAGTAAAGCCAGTGATTTTCTCCAGTGTGGTGCATCGACTGAGCCAACTTAACAGGTCCCATCCAGCCCTGTGACATTCGGCGCAGGATAAGAGACGGGATAACGGGATAGAAGAGCCTTCGTACTGCTGCTTTGCATCACTCACTTTTATTGGAATAGGGCAGCATGAGGTTTAACAAGGCATTTTACTTGTCAAAGCCCTGACATTACATAACCATAAAATGATGAGGCCCACAAATCACACGTGACGCGTGGAGGGGCTGGGCTTGTTGTGTGGCTCACAAGCCTGCCAAAAACAGTCTAGTGTTTCTGGGTGCAAGGGAAACAACAATGGTTTTAAATGCAGCATAAGCTTTTTGTCCGGCAGCCAGATGAGAGGAGGCTTGATGCTCAAGTTCCTTGATCTAACATAAAATCCAAAAACAAACTACAACTTCACTAACCCTCCTGCCTGATGCTCCACATCATTTTCCAAGGACTCTGTGCCATAGCTGGAGAGACTCCACTGACCATGGGCGTCTGTGGTTGAACTAAGCTAGTCTGCAGGTCCGGAGATGCACGCAATGAGCAGGCAAGCAGCCTCTGCTCCATCTGACACGGAGCACCCTCACAGGGGGAACGACTGAGTAATGGCAGGGTAACTCGATCCAGGGCTGGGAGGGAGTGGGAGCAGCCCTGACGCCTAAATCATAGCTGTGGGATAGAGAGAGGGAGACACACAAATGTATCTGGAGAAGAGAGGCTGAGGAGACGGCAGGCAGAGCGAGCAGAGAAATGAACTAGGGGCTCTGGGCCGGTCGGGGTGGGGTGGTGGGGGGTCTTGTTGAGACAATATATTTGAGAAGATCAAATGACAGGGGATGAAAGTGAACACTTCTCTGTTGCTTTCGATGCACGTGCTGCATCCACCAGTGTGGGAAGGGCTTTGGAGGAATGACAAGGTGTGGCTTGAGTTTCACAAGCCCCTCTGAAACAGAAGACACAGATGTCAGCCCAAAACGACTTCGAGTTTCTCTGATGTCTGGAGCTAACTGAGATACTCAGGCTGCCAGGGATGCATAAATGTATCCCTCTTAATCAGGACCAAAACATTTAATGAGAAATTAAATACAGGACAATAAACAGACATACTGATACGTGTATTCCCACAGCAGAGCTCGGACACTTGGACAGGCTGCCACCTCACTGTAAACGCCTTCCCAGAGGTTTCCTTTTTTTTTACTACTCCCTAAAATGATAAAGTTTTACTTTAACCTAGAGATCTGGAAAGTGAACTAAGCCTCTCTAGTCTGACGCGCACCTCCCAGACAACTATGTGTTGGATCAGTGTGGACCATCATCAGTGACGGAAGGTGCTTTTCAAGCTCTTCCTGCTC
>JAOWBL010000013.1:731150-742181 GCA_028564865.1 Zenarchopterus dispar
TCCAAAGTAGTTCAAGTGGTCTCAAATCCAAAACGATCTGAAAGTACTGAGAGAAAGAGAAACATCTTCAAGAACCTAGAAAAGCCAGTCCAACTGTCTTCATTCAACACTTTAAGAACTCTTAGTATGTAGTATGACACCATAAAGGTGATTATAATTGATTAATCTAATGACTAATGAAACAGACAAGTAGTAATACAGCAGATTAATGGAAGAAAGTATAAAAGAAAAAGAGAAATACATAAAAGAAACTTGATGGAGAATAAGGGATTACAGAGACAGGACTAGAAGCTCTCTAGTCTGCTAAGGACTTAAAGCCATTATGATTTTTGTTTGTTTGTTTTTATAAATCTCAGGAATGAGAAAAAAGGGACATCTCCTAATTTAAAAAAAAAAACAGACAGAAACAGAAATTTGGTTTTGGTCGCAGAACTCTTTCAAAACTCTGCCAGTCACAAAATGTTCCTTCATTAAACAGCAAAACTGACTAGTGCCATCGCTGTATCTGTATATCTTGGTTTTCAAACGTTTTTTCAAAGCATGTAGTAGTTAAATGCTCAATGCTGTGGCAGCATGAAGAAAAACTAACCATTAAACGTATGCAACGCTCCTTACTGCAGGACTGTATTGTCCCATTAACCACAGATTCGATGTACTGGGAAATGATGACTTTGCTTAAAAAATAATAATTATTATAAATAAAATAAAAAATAAAAACATCCACTGCACTAGACACTAAAAGTGCTCAGCTTCACACCTAAACAACTGTTTGTAAAGGTAACTCCAGTTTGTAATTATTTTATAAGGAATAATATTTCAAATAATACAACTTCCTGGAAGGAAGATGATGTTTTCAGTCAGAATTGCCCTGCTTTGTTGAAGACAAACTGCTGATGATCGATTCATCTGAATAAGGCTGAAGCAGGGAAACATCAGAGAACAAACATGTCAGCGGCTCTCAGAAACCAGAACTGGACATCTCTGTCTTCAGCGTTAGTTGATCAGTTGAAGGTCTGGAGGCTGTTAACCTCCAGCAGAAGTAAAGTGGCTAAGAGAAAAGGGGCTGGGTGCCTGGGTTTCTTTCACAGGTATTAAAGCAGCACATGACTTTTTAATTCATTTTAAAGGGCTTTTTGTTTAGTTTAGTTTAGCTGTCGCAGACTTCTGTCCCTGCTACTTTCAAAACCAGTCAGAGTAAACTTTAGCTCCCATCCCAGTTGTCTCTTGGAGGTTGTTTCTTGCTTTAAGTGCTTTCACTTCTGACTGAAAAATGGAAAGCAAAATATTTACCTCCCTCTTCTTTTTTTTTTTTTTTTTAAACTTTACTGATAAGAAACACAATCCCATCCATGGTTCAAAAACTGGGATATCAGGATCATACCACGGTTCTGTGAGGTTTGTGATCCATTACGACCCCTGTAATGATAGAAGAGAAGATGACAGCGACCATGCAAGAGACCAAACAAGAATAAACCTGGACAAGGTTGTAAAAGTGATTTAACTCTGCACAGACAGCAGGACCACTGAGCTAAAAATGACTAAAGCTCCTTTGTGCCGCTTTAATGATCCAGGTCTGAAAAGGGACTGAGGCTGTCAATAACACCAGTCACAGTCCGCTTCATACTGTGATCTGAATTCTCAAACAAGCCAGAAAAAAACGTTTCTAACTTAAAGCACTTTTAGATAAAACAGTTAAAAAAACCACAGGACTGTTCAGCAATAGAAAAAATATTTCTACAACAACCACAAAGTATTCTGCCAGTTAAAACAGTTCGTTTGGGAGTCGAAGCTGAACTTTGACCTCTGTGAACAAACTAAAGAGAAAGGTTGTGGGGCTGAGATGAGATGACGCAGGAAGCTTATCTGCAGTGATTTAGAGGTTCTGACATCCTCAACGCTCATATCACATCCTCAGAAACAACACTGAGGGAACTTATCAGAACAGCGACACACGCAAACATAAATCACTTCTCACCCGCAAATCAATCCCCCGTTGTTTTAATGAACTGGCCCTACATCTCCCATGACGGAGGTGCAGCGTTCAGAGGACGTGACAAATGAAGACGTGCACGCCATCGCTGTGCTATAATCAGACGGTCAAACACACCTGGGATTGTAGGAGCAACAAAAACACTGCGCTGTTTACCACTATGTCCTTAATACAGATGATAATAATAATGATATTTAGCCTCAGTTGTGGTTGTTAAGCAACTCTTTCAACATTTAGTAAATATCAGTATTCAGCAACACAGGATAACCAACTTGAAAGAGCTGCAGGTATTAAAAACATCTAACTTCATCTGTGAGAAGATTTTGTTTCATAAATTGATTTATGCAAGCCTACTTTTGCATCGAGATGGTTACAGATCACACATCGGGGCTGGGAACCTGCTTTGCTGATGTAACTGTAGATTTGTAAAAGCAGTTTCTGTCGCGTTTCAACACGGTTAGTTCAACTTTGGCAATCCCTGCGAGGGGAAAATCCAGAAAAGGTCGATTTGATTTTCGTTTCGTTTTGTTCAGAAAGTTTGGCTACGACTGGAACCTCAGAATGTAAATACTCTACGTTAAAACTGAAGCTCCAACAATATTAGTGAAACTTTACATATGTACACTTTCAAAGCTGGTAGTGTCACCATTTGTCCCAAAGATGATCAACAGCTCATCAATGATCAGTTCTACACAGCTGCATCAGGGACAAGAATGACTCTGAAGTCAGTATCATCCATGCACCATTCACTACAAGTACGCGATATTGTTCAGCCTATTACAAGTAAAGGCCCTGCGATGGACTGGCGACCTGTCCAGGTGTACCCCTGCCTATCGCCTGCTATGGGCTGGGATCGGCTCCAGCAGACCCCCGTGACCCAGACATGGATTCAGCGGGCACAGAAAATGGATGGATGGATATTACAAATAAGTTCTTTTCAGCTGTGAAGCTATATATTAACTTATGACTGTACTATATAGGTTTTACTTTCAACTCAGCAAATTGAAACTAAAGTATAGTCAACTAGAACATACTTTAAGACTCTTACAGCATTTGAAATGTGGAGGGGCAATAAAAAGGAAGTGTGTAACTCAAGGCAAGCTTTGAGCGCAAGAAAACTCTCACGATGATGTGCAACGTGTGCTGACTAGAAAGAAAAAGATAAAACTCCCATGTGAAAGAAGAGAAGGGTTCAGCAGGAAGCTGCAGAAATGTTTAGCTGATACCGACACTATCGGGTACCACAAAGTTACAACTTTAAATCCAGTGTTCAATATCCAGCAGTATCATCGTTTCATAACTTCAGGTCTAGTGATGGACAAAAGACAACAATACAGATCTGAAGTTAGGAAGACCTATAACTTCAGATTTACTAGTGTAGCAATAGATCTGAACGCCCGTAGTGCAGTAACTTAGAAAAGCAGAATCTTAGATCTAAAATAAATAAAGATAAATGAATTTATCCTTACCCTGTGATAAATCAATGTTGCTGATTCTGGGTTCTGTCATCTGCTGTCACATAATGGACCGAAAAGTGTGAAAACATTGTGATGCTTCAGCTTTCAGATATTAAAAAAAAAATGTCATCACGTTATTCTGTGATTATACGACAGTCTTGTGCATAACTTCATAATTAGTGAAGGAATTACTTTAGCTCACATTTAAGACAAAGACTTAATCTGCAGAAGTCACACTGCGCTTGATCTTCGACTGTCAAATTCAAATCGGTTCATCTTTTGGTCAAAGAGGACGTCTATGCGAAGTGTAATGAATTTGCATCCAAGCGAGCCTCATAACGGAGCAGTGTCTTTAAGGGTGGTGTGAAAAAAAAGAGAGGAAGAACAGTTTTCACTTCAGTCTTCACTCAAAAGGAAAATGCACAAACATTAAATGGCTGCACTTGCATCCCAACCTGAAGAAGGTTTCCAGTCAAAGCGCTCCACTATTCATAATGGACGTACAGTTATAACGTTATCATGTTTCTAATGAGATGAAAAACTTAAATTAACTGATGCAAAACAGCCAAACAGAAAAAGTCTTGTATTTCATTGCAACAATGAAACAAAACAAGAAATACTATCACACGCCAGAAAATGTGCTCCAGCTCATAAATCTATTTTCAATAAAATTATACTAAACCCTGAGCCCACCTGCATCACTTGTGTATGTGTTTGTGTGTGTTTTCATAAAGTCAAACACTTTAGTCTTTTAATAATAAGATTATGTGTCTAAAGCAACCCAGAATAAGATCCACTCAGTTTTCACAAATTTCCCTGTCTGGAATTCAGACCTCCACATAGGTGCACATTCCCACACCTGAGGTGTGACTTGAAGGGTTTGAGTGAAGCAGCCTGAATGATGTGACTGTGAGCAGCTCTGGCCTGTGTTGTTTGTGTGCAACCGTTTCTGCAGGAAATCCTACTTTCATGACGTACTTGTGCTCGACACAGCCGCAGGCCTGCTCTGTGTCAACTGCATCACCCCAGTTCACACGTTTCACTCGCATTTCTCCACCAGCCCTTCAATGCATGTGTACGTTTACGCTAAAATACCCACTTCCTGGAGGTTGTTACGAGTTGAAAGCCGTTTTTCATGCTGCAAATCCGGAGGAGAGTGAGAGACTCTTCCCGAGCAGGCTATCGTGAAAACATTGCAAACGAGCCGTCTTTGGCCTCGTTTTTTCCGGATAAAAAGCAGCGTTCTGGGTTTAAATGCTGAATTAACTTTAAACGTCTCTCACCTGGATCCCCAGATATCAGGAGGGAGCGCCTTCAAACTACGGATCGACTCATTTTCCCCCAAAAATCTGCAAAAACCGTCGATCCTCACAACAGTTTCTCTCCAGCCATTTTGAGTCAAACCGTCAACCTGATCTGACGGGTAAGAAAACATTACACAGATTTGAAGTTATTAGATATTTTGAAATTTATAGAAATAGATAATAATTATAAATTATACATAAATTCATCTTTTATATGTGTATTTAAATATCTCTTGTTTTAAGAGCGTGAAGAACGACATAGAACTATTACCACTTTCTGATATCCCCCCGTTTGAGGGAGATGGTACGGTCCCTGGAATTCCTGGGACTGACTTTGCTGCTGTTGTGTCAGTCAGCTGCAGAGCTGTCATTGGTGCACACGTGACACATTTGTGTCAAAAGATCACTTTAGGACATTGTACCGTTTGTGGAATCTTTTTCTAATACTAACACAAGTTCTTTAAGGGAGTTTGTTATTCATAGTTAACATAAACAAAAATAAAAACGCCCTATTTAACCTTTTGTTAAAAGAAAGTAGAGTCCATCAGTCATTATCTGTTGTCACAGAATTCTCCTGAGTGAATTTAATTACGTTAGAGCCAAATCAGTCCAGTTCCTAACACTAAATCTTCCATACACCCTAATCTAAAGAATCCCACCATTTCATATTTCTGAAACAAAGGTATTATCACCTAATTTCCAAACTACTCACACATTTAATTCTAACTGCAATTTGAGAAGAAAACACTGCAAGGGTTCTAGAGACATGTCACCATTTCCCTCTTACTGGTTTGTTTATGCCGCAGGCTGCTTTAAGAATCCTAACGAAGCCCATACCTTCCTGCTGCTTTGCATCATGGGATGAATTAGTTACGACACAAATGCATAACCATTAACACGCACAGTTAGACATATATGTGAATTGACACATAAATGCAAAGCCTTTTTGCTGGTGTTTCACACTGCATTCTTGGTGCATTGAAGCATGGTGTTGTTAGTTTTGCAATTTGAGTCACCTGGGGCTACACATGTCGTGTTTCGTTAACCACTGTCACAGGCCATAGAGTATAGTCTGTGGCAGGTGACAATGTTCTCTGCTTGTGTTTGTGCATGCATGTAAATGTGTAGAGAGGCATATACGGAAAAACAAGCACTGACCTAACATGCTACTTTGGATTTCCATTTTCTTTCCATATCTCTGTTAGTCTCTTATTAACACACATACATATGCATGCACACTCACACGTTGAAAGGCAGCAACCGAAGCATTAAAAACGAAGACATGCAATCAGGAACTTCAGGTCAGGTGTTGGCGCTGGTGCTTTTCTGAGATCTTCTGTTTCATGGTGATAGTGCTCAGAGACTAATATCAATATTTCTCATCTCTCAAAACAGGAAATGAAAGAGAGCTGTCTTTTTCTGCAGCCCTCCAAGACACACTGAGGTACCACTCGTTACTATTTGTCTCTCATGGCGCCAACCCTTAATGAAACTCTCAGGTATCACTCTGAAACATGCGATTACACTTCCAGTGTCTTATTGCGTATTGAACTCTGAACTATGTATATGAGCAAAGAGCTTTTTTTATTATTATTAAACAATACATAGTAGTCTTAACTGTAGAGAGAAGCAGTTGTGGCATCCCTCCTGTGTAATCAATACAAGGATCTTTAGCTTAGGGCCAAATAGAATTAAGAATTGCTTTTGGATAATGACAGTATCGACCAGCGCTCAGCAAACCGTTTCAAGCTGTGGCAGGTTAATTCCCCTCTATGAAGGTGTATGGGACTGAGTCTGAGTCAGGTTTGATGGCCAAAGTAATTCTCTCCAGCGTGGTGGGGCTGTTTTAGCTCTCTGCAAGTACTTTTCCTCTTGAAGCGCACATCTGAAACCAATGCAAAATGACTCATGACATGCGGTATTCTTTGGAACCTGAGCCATTAAGAGGTACAGAAATTCTGTCAAAGGCGGCTCAAGAGTAGATTTCTAACTCTTGCAACATTTTGGAATAATTTATCCTCTTTATTGGCATTTAGCCACCCGTGATTCCTGAGGCAGCTCATGGATGACGTGTCATGAGCTACAGGTCAGTGTGAGTTACAGCCACATCAGCCTACAAACCATTAAAATTGATATTGCAATAAAACACAAGGCACAATGACATGGTTTTCCTTCTCTTTTTTATTTAAAATAAAAGAAACAACAAGCTTTTGTATGAGAGAAGTAAGTTCAAGCAAGCCAGTCCAAAAAGAGTCCCAGCAAAGTACAAAGTGAATGACATAAGTTCTCCCCGTCCTTTTCAAGCTGATCTATATTTTTAAGCAAAGTCCTTTGAGTTAACATTCCTTTATGCATATTCCGTCTGTGAATAAAAGTCATTTACCCTGCTCGTTATGTGAGACGTTGAGGTGTTTTGATGTTTGGAGATGAAAATGCTTTGAGATGAAATATTCATTTTTTTTAGTTGGCTTAATTATGTATGTGTCCACTGTCAAGTTGAAGACTCCTGCTCTGGTGAGGGATGTTTCAAGCGTACCTCTTTTGCCATTGGCGCAGAATACATTACCTCCTTATTACAAGGAGTGCCTGGCATAAACGCACACGCAACCTTACGGAAATATTAAATGAGGGGGCTGCACACCTCAGTGGACACACTGAATAAGCATGAGCATCACATATTCCTGACTCATAATGTGAAGGTTGTCATTTTTTGAGTCATGCACCTGCGTCATCTGTTGTCTGAGCTGAGATTGCTGTTCTCCGGGACAAAAGAGCGTACCTGCTATTTGTGATAACTTCACTCCGTGAGTGTTTGATGCATGGTGCTCGATCATGTGACCGGAAGACTGAGGTGCCTTAAGTGTAATTTGCTTGGCATTAGAAAAGTCACATCCCGGTGTGTGTGGCCATGTGGTCATGTTTCACACTCACATGTCAAGCGGTGGGAATTTTCTTAGGGACCACATCAAAGGCACAGGGGAACATTTTGAGAAATGCTTCAAATGGGAGCAAGAAGAAAAGACTGAGGCTGCAGATTTGAAATGTGTGATTATTCTTGTGAAGAAAAAGACTTTTGCATTTAAATTGTCCATTTAAAGTCACAATGCTGAATGCTTCATTCTGTGAACATAGGCTTTTAATTCAATTAGACAATATGAAATTGTATTTATGACCCAGAATGAAACTTTTAAAGGGGGTGAGAGTCATTTCATCTTTTCTTGACAGTAAACAGAAATCTTAGTTGAATCTCCAACCCCCTAACTGTCTAATAATGTAATATCGCCAGTGTTTTCATAGTGATTATGTTCTTTTTTTTTCTTTGCATACATTCAGACACAAAGAAAGCAGTAAACGCTACAACAGGACATTTTGACAGTCTGATTTATAGCTTTAGAGAATGTGATCAGCAGATTCTGTCATCCCTGGACAGTGTTAGAAAAGATCTTGATCTAAATTCATCTTCCTTCTGAAAAGCTACGTTACTCATCTGCCACCTACATATCAAATAACTGATTGAGTGATGCTGGTTCGTGCTTGGTTCATAACAAAAAAATCTATTTTGAAAACTGTTAGAAATAAATCTGTAAAGTTAATGTACATCTGTTTTTTCTGCTTCTTGGGTTCAAATCTGACCAAAAAAAAACATTTTTGAAGTCCAAAATTTAAAAAAGTAGTTTGCAACAGCTGAACATCTTTATATTGATCATTAATAGGAAACAAGTGCTTTATTTTATCATGTGTTATCCAAAAAGAATCAATATTATTGGCAGCCAAAAAAATAAAACATACTTTTGACAAGAAAGGAAAACCAAATGACCATTTAAGATGTTTTCTTCTTATGGGATTATCTGTCTGAGTCAACGCTGTGTCCGAGCCTTTATGCATGTAAAAACTTCCAACAATCTGTCCACTGCCTGTTTCTAATCTCCTTTCTAAAACACTGAAGTCAAGGCCTCCTCGCTCTTTCCAAAGCTGTAAAACCTGGAAATGAAACACCACTCTATCTCCATTTCAGCTTTATCCAGACGTCACATTGAGTTCTGATTTACAAGGGATTTTACAATCTCAAAAGTGGGCCTGTTTCTGTGTGCTTGGCGTGCGTGTTTGAGGGTTATTCCCAGAAAGGACTGGGTGAAGATAGAAGTCGCGTGTTTGAAGATGCACACTTGTGAGAACACCTTGAATCCTCGCTAAAAACTCTCCTGACAGAAGACAACTTCAAACAGTTCACCCAAGTGAGACTTAGGATGAAGAATAACTTGCTGCTTTGAATTAGATTGATCTGTAGAGATGCCTGGTTCACTTTCATCCAGGTGAGGAGTTACAGCTGTGTTCTGCTTGCTTGAGAAGTTGGATCTTAAATGGAGCAACGTAACACTGATACTGACTGAGGTCCAGTTGCTGGGATTTGCTCACTGAAAGGTGTTTTTGATTGGGATTTGATAACAAATGCAATAATTTTCAGATAAAAACACCACGGCAGGATTTTCACTAATAAATATTGAAACCGTGTGGAACTTGCTTAATGAGAGTCAAACTGATGAAATGCTTATTGACAGTTTATTACCACATCAGTCATCACTCTTTAATCTCCAGAAGAGTCGTGATGGACGTTGAGGTTGGGGCTGGTAAAGTTCCTCCAATGGTCTGACATGGAAATCCAACTTTGGCAGTATTCAGCTTTATTTTTCTTATTGGGAAAACAGAAATCCTATATTCAAAGTAAAGTTCTGTTCAAGAATGAAACGTTGGAACTTGGACATCATTTTCAGTCTTGATATATAAAGTGGAAAAAGATTAAACATGGTTAGCCAAATGCTTTGCTATTTTGTTTTGATATTGAAAACAAATTCATGCAAGCATGTTTTTCATCTAAAATAAAATCCGAGATTTATTTGCTAATCTATTTGTCCGAGTAACAAATGTAAGAAGGAGAATAAATATCACTGAACTACTGAACCCAAAGCAGAAACTTTTAGTGAAGATTACATTTTCCCTATCAGAAGTCCCCAGTACTTATCAATTACAACGTTTTGTTTACTACTTTAAAGGACTGGCTTTGCTATGTCTCGCTATTGCCCTATGATACAAATAAAAGCATAGATTTCTATTTATTGACACTATTATCCTACTGACCCATCTGTGTAGGTTCAGTTCAGTCTCTATTTTGGGAAAGTAAACAGCAATCCATTAAACGGGAAAGAAAAAAGATTACTTTGATTAAACCAATGAAAACAAAAGTTATAAAGCTGTTTTGAAAATTCTTTTCAATTCAGTTTGGAGGTGCCTTATTAATCCATGCAGGGAAATTATATTTTTGCAAGAACTTATTTTTTACGTTTCTTTAGAGCATTGCAGATGATGAGCTTAAAGGATCTCCTGTTGTGGCAGATGTGAAGAAGCTTCTGACTGAAGACTGTGACACCGTTGTTGAATCACTGTGTTGTGAAGAGGATGCTTGACTTTGTCCAGTCACTTTTTTTTTTTTTTTCATTTTATGAAGCATCATTCTTTGCCCTGTGACCTCCAGAGGCTCCAGAACAGTCCTCTTTTATGGGTTTGTTCAGTTTTTTTGAAGCCACTCTGATTGCTACTCCAACAGATAACTGCAGATGAGATCACAGTCTCCACAACAGACTTACAAAAGATACGCAACATCTCTCTGCAAATGCGGAAGGACCTAAACTTCTTCAAGAAATACAGCCGGCTTTGTCCTTTCTTGTATACACCACCATGTATCTCCAGTGCAGTCTGTTGTCAAAGTGAAAACTGGGATTGTTATACTCCCCCAAAGGAAGCAAAATGTGCAGATAATTACGTACTATGTTTTTGTTTTGTTTTATTTCTGTGCTTGAGAACATGTTTGGGTGTCTGAACTGACTACCAGCTCAAATGCTCTGAGATAACACAACTGTGTAATTGGTTTTGGGCCAAGTGCCAACCAACTAACTTCTTGGTTAAGGTCAAGTCATATTAGTTGCTGGCTCAAAAAATGTTTTGGTTTCATCCATTTTCTATACCCACTGGTTCCTATACAGGACCACAGGGGTCTGCTGGAGCCAATCCCAGCTTATTACCGGCGCTAGGCAGGGGTACACCCTGGACAGGTCACCAGTCCATTGCAGGGCCACATATACAACAAACAACCATGCACACTCACACCTATGGACAATTTAGAGTTCTCAGTCAACCTAACATCCATGTTTTTGGACTGTGGGAGGAGACCACCCACAGGGAGTACATGTGAACTCCACACAGAAAGACTCCTGGTGGGCCCGAG
>JAOWBL010000013.1:752952-771820 GCA_028564865.1 Zenarchopterus dispar
ACACACACACACACACACACACACACAGGGTCTGGTGTGTTACAAACCCACTGCGCTTCACACACACACACACACATTTAAACACAACATGGAGAAAATGTAGAAATGACATTAAGTTTCCCCACTACATACTCTTTAAATTAGAATGATATAAGTACACCCTTAGTGTGTACAGTGTCTTCTAAAATATTTCAGATTGAGTAAAAAAATAAATGAATAAAAAATTTAAATGAATACAGTGTTCAAGGTAGACACAGTTATGGCTGAAAAGGTAGCTGTTTTATAAAGCCCAGTGTAAAAGTGGGACAGGTAGACACCCTCTCCTTTTACTTCCAGCCCTAGTAAGTGTAATGCTCCGGCAGCGTGGGTCCGTCGTGCGTGGGCCAAGGAGGTGCGGGAAGGTGATGTCGTAAAAGCTCCACTGTCGTAAACCAGGTGCGGAGAAGGGGAGGTGAAGGGGGAGGGAGGGAGGAGGAGGAGGACTGGGGGGTGGGGGGAGAGGGGGTGAGAGAGGAGGTGACTCTCCGGCAGCATTTAGACACAACGAAAGGATCATGGCGGATGGCCCCAGGTGTAAGCGCAGAAAGCAGGCGAACCCGAGGAGGACCAACGGTGAGTAAAACTACTTCCGACGCGGACTTTTTCTCTCCGGGAAACGGGCTGGAGGCTGTTATGTCTCCCGGTAATTTAGTTGAAGAGTTAGGCAGTGGATAAGTCAGGTTTTTAGTCACTGAAAGTGGTGGGAAGTAGCAAGTGAGCGGTGTATTGCGGCTCTATGTGGTGAACCGTTATACCTGGGTCGCGTCTCTCCCTCCGCCTAGCGGTCCGCTGCACCGGAGACCGTTATACGCACCTCACTCTGGTATGAGCCAACCGGCTTCTCCAGCCACTTTATCCCTCTTTAGTCATTTGAGGGCACCTTTACCTTCGTTGAAACACTCACTATTCGTTGTTTTAGTAACATTGAGCCGAGTTTTGAAGCCCACCACAAAACTCGGACCTGTTTCTATGAGGAAGCGGAATACCTGACTGTTACTGAGGTTTTCAACAGACTGGCTACGTTAAATGGCTAAATGTATCTGGACTTTCATTTTAAAAGAACATTGTTATCATTCATTATTTATATCTAAAAGAGGGAAACAAGGGGAACACAACTGTTTGCTTGGTTTTTTCTTTTGCCCGGTGTAGCAGGTAGCTGGAGACTGTTGCTGTGTTACGAGGGCTGACAAAACGCGTTTTAACTCATTAAAATCATTCGGTCTAGTTTACGATACAAACAATACGTTTTTATGTTTTAAAATACTAGAAAATGGGATACAAATGTGTTGTGTTGAGGCACGTTGTAAACAACTGTTTTTTCGTTGTTTGTTTGTTTTTTAACTTATGAGTGTTTACAATGAGTGTTTCAGTAGACTAAGTTCTTGAAAATATGTTTTTATTTTTCACGACAAAAGTAACGGTTGAAAGCTTGGTAGAAACATGGATGGGGTGACCGGGGTTCCGGAGGGCTAGGAACAGCTCACGCGCTGCTTGTGCGAGCTGCGCGAGCGCGGCCCATATAAGGACAGCGGATCCTCTCCTGTCGCGCGCTGGGAATCCTGATTCTTGTCGGAGCATTAACGCAGAAGAACCTCCTCACAAACTCACTTTTCTTCTTTGTTTTTTCTTTGTTTTTTCTTGTTTTCTGTCACATAAGCAGGTCGTGTACTGCGTTATTTCAAGCGGCGTCGACATTTACGGGATATGTAATGTATAGGTACTTGAAGCTCCACGCGCTCGCGCTTACCTTAGTCATTGGATTTTTCTTTTTCTTTTTTTTTTAATGGTTGCAAAGTAGCGTTCAGGGTTCTTTGTTAATGCTTCGTAAATACGTAACTAAATATTTACCTCCTGTTTATGTGACACGTGTGGACTAGTGTTTCAGGTTTCTTCGTATTAAAACGCGACTTTTTGAGTGATATATCCTTCCCTGCAGTTTACCGAGTGATTTGTTGACAGTGGTGTTTTCTGTTCAGTTGCTCGTGTTTTATTTGGTGTTCACAATCCACGGAGCGTGTTTATGTGCGTGTTTGTGTATGTACCGCATGTACAAGGTGTGGACACACCTCAGATAACGGTTCAGTTCTCAGGGTGTGGATGTTTCTTCTGACTCTTGGGCAGAAGGGAGACTTTTTATTCGTTTTTTTTTTAACAGCATGGCTAAAACTCTGTTATTGTCCTGTCTTTACATTTTTAATTAAATCTTTCTAATAATAACACACCTCTGTTGATGTTTTAAATCCCATTCCTAACCAAACAGATGGCTTTCCTGTTGCTTAGACTTATTTGCATTTGCTTCAAAGAGCTGTCAAGTTTTGCTTTTGAGTCTTCGTCCCTCCCTCTGACAAAGCACTTGATCTGTCATGTAAATCAACTGCCATGCTTGTGGAAGGGTAAAGTTGGGTGACGTTAAAAGAGTACCACAGCCGTAGTTTTATTACATATTTATAACAGGTTTGGTGCTACTTTCTTTTTCTTCACCAGTTTCTTGTGCTTTTATTATTGAAGAAGGCCTCATTTTGCATGTTCCCAGTATGTTTTGGTCAGTGACTTTACCAGGTTCCTGAGCCAAGATCAAGGTGAGCCCCATACCCCGCTGTAAACAGAGAGGTGTTAACAGCCTGCAGGACGACAGGTGTTTGCAATCGGCAGGATACTGCAGCTTCCTCTGTCGCTCCTACCCAGTTAGCTCCCCTCAGGAATAGCAGCCATTCCCTGCAACGGTAATTTAACACAGCAATTTGGGAATAGAGGAATGTGCCCAGTATTAACATTCTTTGCAAAAATAAACAGGGCTGTGGTCCTGGGACAGCTTTGTTTACATGCTTGTTAGGGTTGTCTTTCTTTTTTTTTTTTTTTTTTTTTTGGTTGTTGTTGCTGATTTGGTTTTGTTTTATGTTTTAACTGCATTGTTAAGGTGATTCTGTTTATTTGAGAATATGTCATAGAGCATTTCTCTAATTCCCTGTTTTCTCTCTCTCTCTCTCCCTGTGGTGCACAAACACACTTACACCTTGAAGGCGCATCCATCGAATAACAAGAATGAGGTTGTGGGCTTGGCACTTAGCAAAAACCCACGTAATGTTGGTTAAAGTGCACTTAAACTAAAGTTAGTGCCATGGACTCACTCAGCCCATCTAGAAACCACTGAATATAACCACATGCTGTAAATCTGTGGCAGAACAATGAGAAACAATGGTGTAGCTATAGCTGCAGTTTGCTCTGTGAAACAAGCAATATTTTGGGCAACGTTTTAGGCAACAGAAGAGGTGGGGATTGGCTTTGTAGCTCTACATGCCACTTGTGTATTTCAAAAGACATCTGTTTACATTTAACAGGTCCACCCCTGTTGTGTGAGGAGTTTAACAGAAGAGGAAATTTTTCATTTCTCTTCACTGCTTTTTCACCAACTTCCTCAGCAGCTTCATTTGAAAGTGCCAAGTAAGAAGAAAATCCCCCTCCGCCTACCCTCGCTCTGTCTCTCCTGGCTCACTCCCCCTCCCAGAGCTTGTCCTTTATTTTGGTGATGGTGAGGGGGGATACGACACAGTAGCCAGGGGTGCTGTTGATTGCCCCCTGACCTAGGCACCCATGCGTTCTTAGAGTATGACTTCACTTTCCCCCCTCTGTGCCATTGTAACGCTTCCAGCACGTCCAATTGTGTTTGTGTTTAAGTCTGTTCAATGACGGGGAGAAAGAGAAAGAGAAGGGGGCGGGGGGGTTCTGCTGCCACCCTCTTTCTTTCTATTCCTTACTGACCTCTCTTCTCTTAAACTGAGAGAAGCATGTTCCCTGTGGAAGAACATGGGGCAGTGGGGGATACAACAGGTGACAAGTGGAGAGGCATCAGTGCTGGCAGATGTATATGACACACACATAGCTGCTGTTTCTTGATCTCTATGCATTTTAGTGTCAAAATAATCCAGATAAGATGTAGATAGGATGTGCATTTAAAAAAAAAAAAAACAAACAAACAAAACTTGTTATATCCAGAAAAGATTTAGCTCTTAGCAAAGCTTCCTGTCCATCCGGGTGGGAAAAATGCCTCTCCCTCATCCGACCATCCTGCAGAATTAAAATTACTTGATGAATGACCACACGTCCACCTCTGTTGAAGCAGCTTAATGATTAGCTACTCCCATGGAGGAGGAGAGCATTAGCCTATAAAAAGGTGCTCTCCCTTCATAAAGAAGGAGTTTTAAACCCAGAGTCAGTTTCAGTAACCCCCTTAACTGCGCTTGGATGTGCTTTATTGGGGTTTGTGTGACTGAATGCCTAAATGAACCATTGTGTGTTCAGGCTTTAGTGAGAAAGCCTGAGGAGAAAGAGCCTAGTTACCTTTGCAGTTTGCCTGCTCTACCTCATACACTTTCAGTGGCAGAAGAAAAGGGCCATTCAGCGGGCCCGGCATGGGGAGGGAGAGCCCTTTTCACACTCGGCTTGTGGGAAACTTCTCCTCCATACTGTGCATGCCATTTGCATATGACCCATTCTTTTTGCAAAGGTCCCTGTGAGGGTGGAATCCGTGGAACGTTCGCAGAATTACTTAAATCCCTCTCTCACACAGCCCTAGATCCTTCAAGAGGCTACATTGCTGTACTCTGACATTTTTGTCTCAGAAAAGTCGCCCACATTTGCTTGTCTTAAAATTAACGCTGGCACATCCCTGTGATTCTGTGTATCTCAATTTGTGCGACTCAGTGTATGCTGTTTTTGACATTAGGGTTAAGGCTTAATTTGGTGCAGCAAGAAGAACGCCCATCAAAACTAGCAGCATAGGCTGCAGCCTGCAAGAGAGCCTTGACGGCTCCTTTACTGATGTTGAAGTGTGGACTCAAATATTGCAAACATAGTCTGTAAAAAGAAAACTAATTACTGCTGGGGTGGAGTTGGGGGGTAAGGAGTAGAGTGGAGAAACACAAGGATGAGGCGGTGGGAGCTTGTAGCATCGCGTCAGCTCACTGAACTGTACAAAACCACAACCGTCGCACTGACGCAGAATATGCCCTCCCCAGCGCACACGCACACACACAACACACACACACACACGTAGATGCCCACCCTCCACAATGGCATCCTGGGTTGCCTCTCGCCAGCATGAAAGATCATCTAAGTAAAGCCGTAACTAGAGGTGCTGTCTTGATGTGACGCAACACGTGTAACGCCTTCCACAGCAACATCATCCTAGTTGTTGAGTGAGCCATGTTGGTCTGCAACAACTCTGACAGCCCTGACCCTAAACACAGATTCTGACATAGAAAGTGGTGTGGGGTGGTATTGATGCAGTGGAAGGAGGAGGGCTCACTTAAGTGTATCATGTAAGCTAACTGAGCAGATAAACCTCCTTTGCCCTCCTGACTCCAACACAGACTCATGGACAGACAGAGGATTTTGTAACCTTTGAAAACTTGACATCTATTTTTTGTTTTGTTTTTACTTTCTTCTGTTTTTCCTTCACTTTTATTTGTTATCCTCCTTCCTCAGTCTTTCCCCATAGTTGTGGGGGTCAGAGTTAATAATCTCTATAGTGTGTATACTTGGGTTAAGTAAATATTATGTACGGTGTGTCCGGCGTTGACTGTTGATATGTGTTTTTAATCATGTGTTTGGCAGTCGCTCTTCAGACCCCCACTACATCCTTTTCAGTCTGTCTGCATACCCCTCCTTGTCCCCACGTCCCTACCATCATCTCCTTCTCCCCTTTCCTTTCCCACCCATTCATCCCCTCCCCTTTTTGGGGTCCTCAGTGGAGCGGTTAATGAAAAAGACTGGACTGACACAATAGGCAGAAGGTGGGCCCGGTACGGGGGTCTTACACCAGCTTGTGTTTGAAGCTAAAACTCATCAGTGAAAACCTCAGCTGTGGCTTTAAATCAGACCACCTGACTTATCTTTTTTACTTAGATGTTGGATGTCTTATACCTTTTATATGTGCTTGACCTTATTACAGTGTGACAGTGTCTCTGTCTACAGCAATGAAATTAGATGACATCAGATGAAGAATAATCCACTGTCATGTATTGTGCTTTGAACACAGCCAAGTGGATGGCTTTTTGCCAGTCCCTTATGATGACCATATTGATTTTCCTCTCCATAGCACACAGAACTGATAATGGCCCTCCTGAGGGGCTACACATTCATATTCACATCCTGATTACAGTCGTACAGCCTTGCTGTAATGTCCTAAGGACCACAGTGACTAACAAATATAGTGCTCTGTCTGTAAAGCCTATGCACTGAAGTACCGAGGCTGAACCATCGCAGCGATAGGTCCAGCGAAAACAAAAAAATCTTAGTCACCCTGTTTGTTAGTCAGAGAGAAGGGTAACTGCTATGCTGAACGTCAACATGGATAAACATTCACTCAGGATTAATGAGAGGAGAATAGAAACCTGAGAAAAGAGGGAGGGCTGGTTACAGGGACGTGTGTTACATCCACATTACCCCATTTAACCCACGAGTGTTTTGTTGAGGTCCCAATCACCCCACTAGTGGATCTAACCAAAGCAGGCAGCCAAGCCAGGTACCACTCATTAACTGTTAAAAGACAAAAGGTCCAGTATGTCTTTTGGGATGGAAAAAAAAATAATAAAAAGGAGAGAAACACAGAATCGAAAGGCACCAGGACAAGAAGTGATATTATCTCTGGCCTGGACTGAACTGATAGTGCTTCTCTGTTGCTCTAAACACATTAAATCAAAGACATGGAAATTGCTATACTTAGTTTAACCATAACTTCACTGTATTTCCCTAAATTCTTATTAAAAAATACATTTATTTGAATGCACCCACATCAGTACTTTACGGACAGTTTGTTCCCTTTGTTCCTGACCTCTATCCCCTGACTACTTCTGATTTTGGGAAGGAGTCCTTTAACATGTACTTGTGTTATATATTTAGTCTTTTGGAATGTGATATTTTGTCTGCAAATGTAGAGTTTCTTTCCAAAAGAGCCTGTGGGGTAGTGATAGCAGACCTTAGAACAAAGTACATGATGTAGCTCCTATGAAAAGTGGAGTAAAACCAGTGACCTCCAGCCTGCCTCAGCACACCTATAGCTGAGTGTTTTGTGATCGGTTGTCAGTTGTTTACAGGGTAAAACACAATAGAGCCTTGCAAAGCAGGTTTAATAGGTGTGTCTGTAATGTATGTCGTGAGAGATGAGGTGTAGGGGAAAAGAGTAGATATCATCAAATCTTAGAGATGAGGCCTTTTTGCATCTGTTGTGTTACTTGCGCCAACAGGGCCCTCCCCGATCTTGTTACCATGGTACCAAAACTTTTTCCAGCAAGCCAGTGAAGCATGGCTTTTAACTGATCATGTGTGCAGTGTCACAGTATTTTTGATTAGTGATTGTTCACCACTTTTTAGTTTCTGTCTCTCCCATAATTCTCTCTTTCTGTCTAAGTTTTTCACTCTGGAGTTCTGTGTAGTCGCTCCTTCTCTGTCTCCCGTTTCTCTCTCTGGCAGCTGCCTTGGCTATGACTCTCAAGCACAAGCAGGTGCTGTAGGCATGCAGCAACTCAGCCATACAGCACTCATAAATAACACCTGACAAAAGTATGAGAGAGCCAGCGCTACAGCCAGAGTTTGGGGGGGGGGGGATTGAAAGTTTCCTCTGTTAGAACAACAGGGTGTGGCTCATGGTCAACTGCTGGCCTTCTCAAGAAGAACATGTTCAAAATAGAGAAATAAAATGTAAGGGGAGCAGAGAAAGGAGGTGGAATGTGAGCATCTTCTTTCCGAATGAATGTGTTGCTTGTTCCTTTGAATTTTGCAGTCCACAATACCAACTTTTCAATAAACCCTTTTCATGCAAATTTCTTGTAAATGGATCTTTTTAAACACAAGGGCAGCTCTAAGTGACTGGTTAAGCAGGAACTTGAATTTAAAGGAAGAGAGTGTTATCTTTTCTGTAATTAAGATGTAAGAGCTTGGAACAATTTTAATTGTGCTTTCAAAGCAGATGAAGAGGTCAGAAAGGAATTTATATGCACACCTTTACAATCATCATCAGTAATGAACCAGCACTCAGAATAAATGAAGCCATGAATCATTCTGATCAAGGGCCATTACCGAACACAGCTCAAAATGAAACCTGTGTTGTGTCTTTGTCATTTTCGGATCTTCAGATTCAGCAACATCACAAACACATCCTGTCTCATCAGAGGCTATCGATCAGCCACTCAGGGCGAAGGTTAGTTTGTCATTTTCTCTTACCTCACTGTGAACAAAACCAGGAAGTGTGTGAGAGATTACGGCCCAGGATGCAACCTGAAAGCCCTTTATCTCTGTGAAAACAAGAGGCTTCCTGCGGCTCTGCTCCCATCCAGGCCACATTCCCCCTCCCTTACCCTGCCGGCCCCCGGCACCTGTGGCAGCCTATTTAAGGCTCCTCATCAGGGGCTGCAGAGATCACAAATCAGGGCAGAAAAAAAATGAAAGCCTAGCAAAAGAGCCTACCCTCTCACTAAATAGTAGGGAAGCCTGCTTCCGTCTACATTTAGGGCAAAAAGAAAGAGAAGGCAAAAACAATTTCTTTACAGTCTCTTTGTAAAAGTCTGGCTCTTTTGCTACACAAAAGTTTAATGTTTGCACTGGGTCTTTCTTTATTTTATTATTATAGTTTCCAGAATTTACTATTTTACTATCGTTTGAGACTTGGAAACATCACTGATAAGCACTCCCAGATGACTTTTATATTTTCCAATAACATGAAACTACCTACTTTTAAGCTGTCATGAGATTCTGCAAGATACTAACAATCTCAGCATCAGATTCCACCTCTTGTTATTGCTCACCCCCTTATGTTGTGTTGTTAGCCCCCCAAATCCAAATTCATAGAAAACACTGCCTTGCTCCTTTAAGTTGCTTCTACAGCTGGCATTGGTGGTTTGTCTTGACAGTAGCCTGTGTTGAATTTCAATGAACTCCATCCTTCCCCTGATCTTATTATGCCATTGCTACTAACTGGCTCCCATTCACTGCGGTGTCCTGACTTCCCAGAGGGATCTAGATAAACAAGGGCTATTCAGTCCCTCAAAAGTTCTCCCCATGCCTCCCTTGGCCTCTCCTTGTTTTGGTGCCAGGCTGCAGTGCGCTCCACTCACCTCCAATGCCAACAGTAGCAGGCATTGTGCCATCAATACATATGCCCCACACCGGACACTCTTAGAAGGACTTAACTTCAGTGTAAATACTGATAACTTCAATACAGCAGAGATGAGGAAAGCTGAAGTGAGTGTGGGTGTGTTTTTTTTTTCAGTGTTAATATGTACGGTGTGTGTAGGAGGGAGCAGTTATCTGTGGGTGTGGCATGGTATGATGATGCAGGCCAAGCTGACTTCCTGTTGATACAGTCCATCGGGGAGCTCATGGGTGGGGGATGCTCCCATGGGATTACCCCGTGAGAGTCACATGGTTCAGCTGCATTGCATTTAAAGGCCATCTTTTTTTTTTTTTTTTGTGGGTGTGTGCAAATGTGTGTTAAATGTGGTTAGTAAATGCATTTCTGGGCTTTACCTGAATTTTAACCCAATTGTGAACTTTGTCTGAAGATCTTCACTTCCTTTTTTTGTTTGTTTGATTTTCTGTCTCTCCCTCCATATTTAAGTAATCTACAGATCTCAGAGGAAAACCTCACATCTCTCCAGGGTGCCTCCCTCGTTCTTCTTCTATCTTTCCTCACCAGATGTTTAAAGGCCATTTGTTTGTTTACTCTATGGAAGCCACTTTGATTGATGCCTACCATAAAACAGTTCTTGCAAGCCAAAGCTACATACCTCTCTACTAAAATAAAATGTTTTAAAGAAGGAATCATATGACTTGACCATTTCAGTTGCATCAGCAGGCCTTGGAAATGAAGTTATGGTCCCACATTTCTGTTTGCTTGCAACCATGTTAAGAGAGACAGTTTTGCCTCGGCTGTAATGACTCTCCTGTGCATCCTCCCTCCATCACTCCCCGACTCAGCAGCTAATTTAAATCAGTTCTCTTCTAATCGAATGGCTGTCTGATAAATCCATTCAATCAGGACAGATGTCCAGTGGGGTGTGGCAGTGACACAGCGTCTAGACGGGTCGAGAGGTGAACAGACGACTCCAACATGATTCAAATCTGATGGAATCTCACTTCCTTTCCTTTCATTCTCTCTTCTACTCCTGTGTACAGCCAAGACATCCCATTTAGACCAAAGCAGCATCAGAGAGTACTCATTGGGACAGGGAGAAATTCTCAGGGGACTCTCTGGGAATTACTGTGGTCATGTGATGATTTTGAAGTACACTCTAAGATACACCAATAGTTTATTGAAGCATGCACTATGGCAAGCAAACTTGTATTTAGGTTAAGCTTTGTCTGGCCCTCTTCTCGTCAAAGGCAGAGACTTGGGTCTGAATTCCATCTAATAATTGTATTGCCCATGACAGATAATATTGATACAAAGCTGTTTATTGTTGATGATGTATCTATTGAACTCAGGCATGCTCTTTTCCTTGTCCTTGGGGAGCTTATCCCTCAGGCAGGACTGGCTGTGTTTTATTAAAACCCAAGTTCTAATGGACCAGCCCACTGATAAACAAGCAGATTAACCAACTAATAAAACATACATCATGATATATAGAGAGGCCCCTTGGAGGCTGTTTCTATTAATATACAAATATGGAGGATTACTGTCTGCTGTCTGCATGGCCGTGGAGAGGGGATTAGGGTCCTGGTCCAGACAGATTGGATTTAATGTGTGTAAGACTAAACGATTGCTGCTCTACAAAGCCCTCATGTATGTACAGGCTGATCTCTGCTCTCTGGCTCAGACGCCATCACATCCTGTTGTTTGTATGGATCAGTTACATCTATTACATGTGATGGTCAGAATTATTGTGTCCTGTGTTTTGCAGCATACCTTCAATTTCTCTTGTAAATGTAATAATTTACAACATGTAATCATTTCGGTGTTGTGTAATATGTATTTTACTTGACAAAGCACATTTAATTTTCTATGTAAATATATATATGTATATTTAGATCAGAATCTATCTTTTGAAAAGAAAAATATTGCTAAAATGTCAATCTATAGATGTAATCTTTATACAACTATTTTCTGTTGATGACAACTGAGCTCTTAGTATAAAATTGTTTATGGGATGTCACAGTGAAATTTAATTCTGAAACAGAATGCAGGCACACAAGTGCGCACATAAAGCACAAATAAACACATTTTTTTTGTCAAGTTAAAGTCAATAATATCATATCACTCAGCGTGCTCGACACTGAGAAATTATTGCAATTCAGATGCCCTATTGAATGGACAAATCACTAGATAATGTGGCTCTTTTAGAAGCAAAATCTTAGATTGAATTGGTCAAGATATGTTAACTCTGACATGTAAACTCTTCCTCTCTGTATGAGAATATGTGGAGAAGGTCCCTTAAGTTGATGGAAACTTGGAAGACATTGTTTTGAGTTCCAACATCCTCTCCCTGAGCCTCTGCTTTAGCTCCCTCACAATTAAACTGTAGCCTTAAGGGAATCCAGATAACCACAAACCTAAGTCTCAGAGGTTCAACCCACAGACATGGGTAAACTCTCAGCGGGATGGAAGCAAAGAAACTGACCTTGGTGCAATCACTAAAAAATAAAAACATGTGTAGCATCCTATCTCACAGATGTCCTAGAGATAACACTGGGTGTGTGTGTCCTTTACCTTCTTTAATATGCGGGCCACACAGAAGCTTGTGCACATGCACACACACACATACACACACACACACTCAGGGCTGTTTATCCCCAAGGGCACACAGCTAAAGGAAAGAGAGCCCCTTAATCATGTCCCTGTCCTGCATCCTCGTTATCAGACACGATTAATGAGTTCTCCATTAATGAAAAAAACTGGAGGTGCTATCCCCTCCTGTAGGAAAGGGAGGTGGCGGCAGTGGGGACATTGGAAAGTGTTGAGAGTAAATGCTCCCCAGGTGCACTGACATCATTCTGTAAGGTAGATATGATAGCTGCCATGCTGCACCTTTGTTAGCAATGGCAAGACGTTTGGATTTCTTTAAAATGCATCTGCATCTACTATGTGGGGATGGGGAGTTGGGGGCTGGTTTTGATGTGGGTGTACATGGTGGCCCCTTTTTTCAATACCTTCTTTTGATTGTTCAAAACCCAACCTCTTGGGTGTAATCTGTTTTGCTTTTGTGTATCTGTCTTCCCCTTTTGTGTGTGGTGGTTGTATGGTGCAAGGAAGGTTGATGATGAGACTGGGGAGGAGGAAGGGGTGGGGATGGGCGGTGGGGGAGAGGGAGAGGGCGGCAGGTGCAACGGACACCCGGAGCAATCACCGGCGCTCCTCAAAAACAGCGGCAGGAAATCAACGTTGTCTTGGCAACCTGGCACTATCGATTAACCACGGCCGTCTCCAAGCTCACATCATAGTCCCGGTGGAGATGGTGCTGCGTCGGGTTTCAGCAGAGACGGAGGACGAGGAGGAATGGGAGGAGTACATGCTGGACTGAGAGCAGGAGGAAAAAGAGAAGCAGGGGGAGAAAGGAAAGTGATGAGTACAGGTGATTCCATCCCACTGAGGACTGCCATACTTTGGCTCTACTCTGCCTCTCTTTCCTCCTTAAGTGAATATCTACCTCATCTTCAAGTTGTTCTGAATCACTCCCAGATTTATGACTGCGGACTACTTGTTGTTCCTAAGTCATTTCCCTGGTTGAGACCTTCTCAGAGCCCTGCAAACATTTAACACGCCTGTGTCTCTCCATCTCCTCCGGTCTCTTTTATACACTCGTTGTGCGTCTGTTTCTATATATGGGGCTTGTGTGAGCACAGTTCTCTCACAGTTTCCAAGCCATTAGTTCACATTGTGGAGTTTGATTTAAGGACCCCATGGCACACATGAAGAGTTTACTTCCCCCTTTCAACAGGACAAGCAGGTTGCTGTGCAAACCCCTGCCTGTGCACTCTTATTACACCATAATTGTACACTGAAGTGGTGATGTTGCATAAACTCTGTGCAGAAGTAATCGATATGCAGTATTGACTTGTTAGGAGTATTTTTGGCTGATACTGCACTGATATGGTTGGTGTATTTTACATAGGCTGTGTCTTTTTTCTTTTTTTTTCTTTTTTTTATATGATTAATTGTCTTTTTTTATTCCCTGGATAGAAAATTATTTCCCCACTTGCAGTATGACCTGAGTGCTTGTTGGACATGGAAGCTTTTTTTTTTTTTTTCCTCAAAGCTTAACAGTACAAAAACCCTCCCTGTTTTCATCCAACTGTCCCACTGTCTTGCTTCCTCCTACCTCCCATGGTCAGCTGAACACAGAGGACTCCTCTGTCCTGCCATCATGTGGGTTTTACAGGCTTGTTAACCCTGAGCTATCTGCTGAACCAGGCTAGACTCCATGCACTGCTTTTCATTTATCAAGCCTGATATGTTATATTCATCACATTCAGGTACTGATTTTACTTGTATTACTTTTTTGTTTTTTAATCACCTGTCAAGCTTGCTGATTAACAGATCGAACTGTCATAAGGAATTATGTTGACTAAACATGTATAAGAAATCATCTTGTGTGACTCAATGTATTTGTTAACCACCAGTGTTAGGCATCACTTAAGGGGTGACAGGCTCCATTTCATTCTGAGCCACATCAGGATTGCAGTTAGTTTCAAAGGGTTGGTTGTACAGCAACTTCTAAACTACTTAAATGAATAATACAAAATAGTTGCCCCAGCATTTAACTATTAATAATAGTTATAAATTGATTACTAAGGGAGAGGAGTGGCAGACACGGGATGAACAAATTGGCCTTCAGACCACTAAAATATACGGGCTTGTCTCCATTTGGCAGGAACATATGTTTGCTTCTCATCTATCTTTAAATTTCCCTCCCTCTTTATAGGTTCAACTGTTCTTGGACATTTTTGTTTCAAATCCAAAACTTAACAACAAAACTGCTTAGGAAATAGACAGACTTTAAGTTGACATTTATAAAATCTATCTTTAAGCATTTTGGCTTGAGAAAACAGTCACTGAGGTTAATACAGTGCAAAGTTTATAATGAAATTAAGCTAATAACACACATATTCCATGTTGTCCAGAGTAATGTCTTACAAGACCGGAGGGGCGCCTAACATCCCTACTCTTTTCTCATCTCTCTTTATTTGGGGCTATTCTGGGCTGGACTAATGTGGCGGTGGTGCTGCGTGCTGAGCGAGTCAGTGGTCATTAGGGCGTTCAGACAGCACTCTGCCGGAGGCCACAGGAGCCAGCCAGTCTAATGATGAGACCAGTGAAGTGCCGGAGACCTTAGTGCTCAGGACATCCTACAGCTCCATCCAATTAGGCTCCACCTGCCCCACCCATTGTCACTGTTACAAAAAAAGAGAGAAAGAAAAAACCATACAAGTGCTTCTGTTTTAGAGCTGGATTTGTTAGAGATTTCTCAAATTCAATTCATGCTTGTATTAACTTCAGATCTGAGTTTTGCATGATTGCATTAAACTTATCATACTTGGCTCTTTGTTATCTAGAGCCAAGTATGACAAGTTTTGACTGTAGGTTTGCTGTGTGTAGTAACCATCATCGAGCTGACTTGAGCCTTGAGAGAGAGAGAGTGTGTGGCTTAGTTTCAGTCCTCATATCCAGTCGTCTTCCCCTGGGAGAGGCTGACTGAATAGGAATGTAAACATGGCAGTTAAATAAACTGTTGTGTGGGGCACTGAGCGAAATGGACACAGAAGAAGATGAGAGAGAATAAAAAAGTGCTTTACTGGGATGTTAGGATCACTTCAAGAAAACTGTTACAAGACTGGTCTTCAGTGAATGATATGGATCAGAATAGATGTAACTGGGAACTTTATTGGACTGTTATATCTGGCAATGGTTGTAATCAAACAGTTTAACCTGGGAGGGTGGCTGACACCATGCATGAAGGCTTACAAGGACAGCTCAGCATTCCTGTCCCTCCCCTCCTTTTAACACCTTATCTCAACCTCTCACTCTAAAATAAGATGCACTCACACCATGTCACATGGCACCAGCCATCAGCCACAGCTCCTCAAATACCCTCACAGACTGAAAGGTTGAGAGTGCAGGTAGCTGGGCCCTCGTGTGTGTGTGTGTGTGTTTATTTTTTTTGTATGGAAAAAGTGAGCTCTCATCACATTTGTTGTTTTATCAGCAAACTTATAATCCTTTACTTTGTCCTCTCCCTTTTGATGACGCAAACATTAATTTCACTTTTATTTCTAGTACAGTATCAGATGTGTTATCTTTTGTGTGACTGAGCAGCTCTTAAAAACACTCACATTACTGCTGTAATGCTGAAGATATTGTTTATTATGTAATGAAAAGATTTTGGCCTTCACAGCACCTACAATGCTCTTTTACACTGATCTCATTAAAAGGAGAGAACACCTTGAAAAGCGTCTTTCCATTTGTAGCTTCTTCAGGGTGCCCCTCAACTCCACCCCCTAATCCTTCGGGCTCAGTTTGATGTGGTGATCTGACTGTTGAGCACAGGTGCTGCTGGCTGCTACCAAGAGCTCTCTCTGGCTGCCATAACTCCAGGCAGGTGGCAGCCATTATGACTGTGTGTGTGAGGCAGCAGACTGGAACGACCGGCAGTGCAGCGCCTGTTCTCAGTCCACCATGGTTTCCAATTGACAACTGTTAACACACTAATCTGAGCTATCACGGGGACTCCATGTCCCACCACCCAATGCTGGAACTATTCCTTCCAGCATTCTCCCTTCTCCCTCTTCTCCCTCTTCTTCCTAAAAGGCGCTGCTTTAGATTCCTCTTCCCAGGTTGCTCTACCTCCCTGTTTTGCTTTTTTACCCCTTTCCACCACCTTTCATTTTCTTCTAAGGTGGATCAAAGGAAGAGGTCTGCGGAGGCGTGTGGAATCAGTCTCAGTGTCAACAAGTAACTTTCTCTGCTTTTTTGCTGTTTAGAAAAATCCCCTTACATCCTACAGACATATAGAGATCACAGGAAAATGGAGCAGTGCCCATCTACAGCATCCTTTGCTTAATCAGTTTTACAGTGAAGCAAGAAAGAGATTATCCCTCATCACCTCATCAGTTATTGTTGATATTCTTCCTGATGTCTTCTTCTAATTCCTCTTTTTGTCCCCCTGCTATCTTCTGGCTCTCCCTGCCTCCAACACTATAAGCTGTGGGCCAGAGGTGCTAAACAGCATCTTAACCTGTTGTCTGAACCTCCACTCATCCTTTATTTATTCCCATTAAAGGAGCAGAAGAGTTGTTCTCTGTCAGTGCAGCCCTTGCGGTTCCCCCTTCCACTACAAGGATAAACGACTGCTGTGTGAGCTCTTCTACCTAGTCACCCATAGATAACCAGGGGCTGGGTCTGAATAATATATGAATGCTGAGGCTGTCTGGCCACTGGTGAGTCCAGTCTGTGGCTATACAGACCATACGATGAAGCTGCAGAAAGATGCAAATACAGTGCACGATCAGAAGTGGTGTGGTGTCTGAAAAGTCTTTTCTAGTATAGTTGGGGGGGTTTCTGACTGAGGGTCATAAAAGTTCTGTAGTCATTGTTATTTCCATGGTGTGTCCTGATAGATCTGCAGCCATACTGTGTTCTGGTGAATTTAGTTGTCTTCATTCTACATCACATTTGCACAAGTTTGTACAAACATGAAATCTTCATTTCAGGAAGATTGTTGCCATTTTAAAATATCCATATGAGGAAATGGTAGCTGAAAGGGAAGAGGTTGAGAATTGTGATGAAAATCAAAAATTAAAGAAAGAGCGAAAAAATAAGAGCTACACCACTGACTCCAACTGGGAGATGGGAAAGGAGCAATTCAGGAACTGAACATCAACATCTCTCAACCCTCAATGGATTTTACAAGCTGCATCTCCATCAGATAATCCAAATTCTTCAAATCGTGTTAGCCTTGTGTCATAAAAGACTGCTGATCTTTTTGGTGTGTTCATCTTTGTCTCAGTACATAACACATGTTAGCACGTATACAACAAGTCCTTATGTTCTGCAGCAGTAGATGGAGGACTGGGTGAGGACCTGTGCAGTAATCCAGCCAGATACTTTTCCATTTAAAGTGAGCACAGGCATTAAAGAGTGGTGGATGAGGAGGTCAGGATTTTCCTTTAATCCTCACACTGGTGCTGGCACAGGATAGGAATGAGGACTAGGGGGGCAGTAAGTGGCTCAACATTAACTACCTGTGTATGTTTTGTGAGTGGCGACCACTGTTTGCTAAGAGTGAATGGGGGATGATAATAACAGACACATATTATGCAAAGATTCACACATTCACAAAGATAACCAAAAACCAGGATATCACTCTGGTGTTTCTGACTTCAAAGTAATATACTGAATGTGTGTCTGTGGGGAGGTCTGTGTGTGTGTGTCTGTGTGTGTGGTTGGGTAGGTGTGAGTGTGTCTGTGTGTTCAAATATCAACCACTATCCCATTGTTTCATGGAGACTTCTGACATAAATCAAAAGCTATTGTGTATGCAAGTCCAGATCAGGCCCACATACATAAACACACACACACTTTAACACATTTCCGGCCCTAATCAAAAGCCCCGTGGATCAGGGGCATTACTGTAAAGTAGCAGGTGCTTGTCCATCGCTTTGGTGCAACGGCTGATTTGATGGTAATCTATAATCTGGAAGGCTTTGATGCCACTGCCGTGCTTATCAGCCAGGCTTTGTTTGGCCAGGCTGGAAACGCTGGTTTTAACAGGATGACAATGCCACACGCTTAACCTTTGGTTGGTTTTCAACACTGTTCTTTTTGTTACGGCTGGTGTGTATTTATCTATGCATGAATAGATTGATGGTTTTTATCAGGTATGTATCTGTGCACAGGCACTTCAGTGTGCAAGTTTCTTTCTTTTCTTTGTAGAGGGGTAAAACATTAATGATACTATAAAAAATAGTTTACCACTTATTCAGGCTTGATTTGAGGCATAGTGTCAGGATGTCACAACATTTCTCATCTTCTTGTGGATCACTATACCTCACTGTGCAGAAAAGAGTGGAAATGCAGCAGACAGTGGAGATGTTGACAGTGACATGTATGGCTTATACGGCGCCAGCACCTTTTATTGGACAATAATGGGAGGCTTCCACAGATGACTTACAGGGACGCACCCGCAACCTTCTTTATGAAAGGCTTTTATTTGGACACACGAGCAGTGGTGCAGAGATGTGGAAGTTTTTGCTGTCGTTCATCTGAGCCACTCAGTGAGCTATTTTCTGGCCTCTCAGGTTTTATACATCAACACCTTTAACTGTGTTAAGATGGAGCCATTGATTGTTTTCTGTTTTTATGACTATTTTTTGTGTTTAAGGGTCTTACCTGCTAATCCAGATTTTTATTTTTTCCAAGAACTATAATCCACCAAATACAAAACAGTTTTTACAGTTTTTGTTTTAATTGAACGTTAGTCTGTGAAAATCAGATCAGAATTAGAATCAGAATCACTTTATTGCCAATGCCAGTGAAACAGGTTCACAGACTGGGAAATTGCTTGAATGTAACATTGCAGATATACCATAAAATAATGGAAAGTAAAAATAGAATATCAATAAATACCTAAGAATAAAACAAAATAAATCAAAATAAAATAAATATACTAGGAATATGGTAAGTTTACAAAAAATCTACAATATATACATATGCAAACAATGGCTGGTCCATTGTCTCCTCTCCTTTCTGTCTTCTCTGTTTCCTCACCCCCAACCAGTCGAGGTGGATGGCTGCCCCTCCCTGAGCCTGGTTCTGCTGGAGGTTTCTTCCTGTTAAAAGGGA
>JAOWBL010000013.1:785334-803287 GCA_028564865.1 Zenarchopterus dispar
CAAAAGAGGTGAGGCTTTAGGGGAATGAGGAAGGACCACAGTGCAGCAAAGGCCACCACACACACACACACACACACGCACACACATATAAACACATATATATGTGTGCTTAAAATATTCAGTTCATTTCACAGCTCATTTCTATACAAAACATGTTGGGCCGACTTTTTAAAAAGCTTTTTGTTAAGTTAACTTAGAAAAAACTGTTTTTAAAGTGCAACATCTGAGCAGCTTTCTGAAGCATTCTCTGAATAATCAAAGTTTTGTACAATACAAACATTACAGATCGATGTCAGTGCAAAGTTTGTTTATTTTCGAGTTTCAGGACACAAAAAAAGCACATTTTTGTGCCTTTCTGCTTTGTTCATTTGTTAGAGTGCTGCTGTCTAATCATCTGAAGACATGTAGCTTAAGTTCATAAATGCCTCTGACATCTGTACAGAGTTACGTTACCACAGTTACAGCTTTGTCTCATTGTGAAACACAGAGCATAAGGAAACAGGTACTACATGTAGTGTATTTCTAACTAAGACAGGAAGCATGATATTAAACAGAGACAATGCCAACAGAGTGAAAGACCTTCAAGTATAGAAAATAGCTTCCCATTCAAAGTGCCAGTGGAGTGCTTTACAGGACTGGTGGGCATTGTAGAGGCTCCAATGAACTTCTTTTTACCTCAAACTACATGGAAGTGACATCAGAGGCACCTCACCACCACAGGAAGGGCTGACATCACCGCCCTCTCCTGTCTTCAAAACAATTGCAGGTGGTGAAGGATCTTGATGTTTCAGCCTGGGATCAAGGCCTATGTGCTGTGCTGCAGATCTCCTACAAGGTGTACTCTGTCAGGTCAGCTAGTTAGTTTTGGGCTGTTGCACAGTACTTAGTATGCAACAAAAAGCACATCAGAAAGATAATTAGATATTTAACTACCATTAGGACATATATATCATTAGGTGATGAATCTACACATATATATGCATACATGTTTTAGGATGGTGCAACTAACATTTCTTTGCTCATTTTTTCATAGTGACAAATGTTTCAGACTAACACATGAAAATGTCCAGTGACTTATTACACAGAGTTCGGGGAGAGTTTTTTAGAAATTCCTCTCAAATACGTTTCCCCCCTAAGTTCCAGCTGCACAGTTTCAGTTGCATGGGTACACATACATGTGCATGGTTAAAGCACAGACTTGTTTGCTGAGCCGCCACCTACTTTCAGACTCTGCTGTCATTTTCATTGCTGCTCTCAGGCTATATTTTTTCTGCATAAAGGGAAAGTTATAGGAAGAATAATGTCATTGGTTGGCCAGAGCAAAACTAAAACAGCTTAGTGAGCTGGCTGTGCTCCACAGTTATGTCTGATCAGGCATATTTTCTTTTGCCTTCACTCATGTGTGCTCATACACACTCTCTGCTGGTTCTTACACTCACTCCCCAGCACTCATCTCATACATCAGCCAGCATCTTTGCTGTCACTCTGGATCGGACTGATGAAACACAGGGGAAAGCCACAGTGCTTTAAACAAACACGTCTTTCGTCTCTCGTGCCTTCATCCCTTTCGCTGTTGGTTTCACTCCCAAGAACGAAGTCTCTGGTGTGGCCTTGAAAAGTGACCACCACCCACTAATCTTCTCCTCAGCATAGCCCAGTTTGTCTCAAATTAAAGCCTTGACACCCCTTCTCAAGAGACAACAAAACCAAAAAACTGGTCTCCTTCAGCACTTTGCCATCTCTCCTTTCCTAAACTTTCCTCATCTCACATCGTTTTCTCCTTTACACTCCCTGACTGTTCCTCTTGTTCTGAATCATTCCTGTTGATTATATGGTATCATGAGACCCCCGCTCACTATCATTACTCATTCACTCCAAAATTATTACATTGTGGTGAAGTAGCCCAGGGTTAGTGCAGTAAACTAGAGCTTAGTTTTCTCTAAGAACCAACTAACGCCAGGATAGGAAAAGGTACAGGGAGCACTGACATAGGAGGGCCTCTGCTTTACATTTCATGAGTTGGAGAGAATGATTACATCTCTGAGAGTGGGCAGGGTGGAGGTGTAGAGGCCTGATATTATGAGGTTGCAGTGGCACCATGTCACAGTGAAAGGGTGATTGGAGAATCAATCTATAGATGAAAATATTAATCTAGTTGCGGGGGTCTCTCACACTGAACAAATACTGTTTTCATACTATTGGCCTGGTACACAGTGATAGGGTTTAATTGTCTGTTTATTTTGATGTGGGTTTGAATGTTGTGGATGTGCCATGATGTTAAAAATGAGCCGCACTTCTTTACAGGAAACTGGGAGATCTCCAGAGGGGTGGGAAGACTGCTCAGTGGAGACACAATCACAAATGTTGATAGCACTAAGCCAAGGATAAGCAAATCATCCCAGACTTGGAAAAACCTCATGCTTCTCCTCCACTTAACTTCCTGTTTAATATAGATAAAGAAAAAAAACATCTTTTGCAATTGTTGTGTAATATTTCCGAAGTTTTCGCAAATCTTGATTGTTGATGTATGTATCCCATCCTTGCTAAAATCTATGAACTGGTCGGGATGCACGAACACAGGAAGGAGCGAGGTCAAAGGTTGACCAGGGCAGAAAATATATCATGCAACACCGCTGTATCGTGTAGCAGAGATGTGGGCAGAGAATGATGAGAGCAAAGCAAGAGAAATAGAAGTGGAGAGAGTGGGTGGTCTGCTGTTTTAGTTTCAAGATGTAGTTAAATGTGTACGAAGGTGTACTCTAGTTGGGTTGGAGTCAATAAAGATCACAGCTGCAACAGAATGCTCTGCAAAAGGAAAAAAAAATAGCAGTGTCTGAGTTCTGGGGCTTTTTCAACTGATCTACCACGTGTGCAGTGGTGCATTCACATCCCCGACTCAGCACATAAATGGCCTGTGTGATGTTTCATGTCAGGGGAGCAGTCTGATAACACAGAGCCACCTCAGCAAGGCTGTGAACCCTCCTGGCCTGCATATGTGCTTAAAAGAGCCGAGTGAGACAAACAACTTCTTACACATACACACACGCACATACGCACGCACATGCACACACACATACACACACAAGGATTGAAAACAACAGCTTGTCAAACTATTTTACACAGAGCCCCCATTTGAGACTCTACTTCACACAGATTTTCAAAATTTAGTTGCCTCGAGGTGAGTTTGTGTGTTTGGATGCTGCTCCTGATCATGGAGCTGGATCATCACTTCCTCACATGCAGCACACATTTTAGTATTTTTCAAATCATTGTCCAACATTATCTTACAATATGGTGCAGAGTGAAACAAAAACATTCAAACATGCAAATTATAGCTTCTTTTCAAAAGTTAACCAATGTATTTAACTTTTAACAAAATGACCAAGTCATTACTTGGTCAAAAAACTACAGTGACGTGTTACCAAAGCACCCTCCTCAACCATGTGTCTATAGCTCTTTACATAGCAGCCAGTTTTAGATGGTGGAGTCAGTCACTTTGCTCCGCCTCTCTTCTGCGGTGGGGCATCTGATGCAGATATATGAATGTGCATAATGCTACATCAGATGGGAAACTGGACCGTTCTAATTTGATCTCTGTTTGTGACGTTACAGCATCCTAAGAAAATCTAATAATCCAACAAAATGACATCTAGTCAGGGCTGACTAGACATCCTTAGATCTAGTCAGCCCCGAAGAAAGTGACAAGATTGTCTTATTGGTTTTTCTATGTTTTTGTTTTGTTTTGTTTTTTTGACACAACAAAACTAATCCAGATATCGATTTTCTTTGTAGTACTGTTTCCCAGCAAAACCGCAGTCTTGCTATTAACATGTTACGAATAATCTAGTAAATATGTCTTGGTGTGTTAGTGATGCTGGTCATGGGAGAAAGAAAATGTATTTGTGAGGATGAGTGGACCCAAATGCTGGATGAGAACTTCACTTACAGACCTTCTCAGCACCTGCTGTTGTCTGTTGCTTTACATACACAGACACACATTTTGACCAAAAGACAATGTCTTTGTCAGTATGAACTCTCACAGGGTTGTAACAGGGCACTGGGCTTTCTTCCAGCAGTCTTTAATAACCATAGCAACAAATAACTGCAGTTGTATTGTTTCATGGCTTTGTTAAGGTGCATCAGAGGAAGTCGGAGTAAGGCCATGTGTAAGAGCACTGGTATTTACTGTGCATCGGTGAGTCATGAAGCTCTACACCTGTTCCCATCTCCAAGGAGCACACAGCTGGCTCAGTCTTTCAATACAGACACAATGCACAAAACACAATTCTCAAATCTCCTCTGGAGCATGTGGGGAGCTAAAATCAGTCCATAAAACATCTGCCCAGTAAACACCACTGCAGTGTCCAGAGTAGACGAGCTGACAGCGCACTCTTGAAATCATTCTCTGTAATGACACGCAAAAACAAATCCATGGAGCTCTGATGTTCTGTTTAACTCCTGGTTTCACTAGCCACTTCAGGTATTACTAGGAGAGCAGAGATAGAAAAAAGGAAAGAAATGTTCATTCTTCACCAAGTCCATCCTCTGGTTACACTTCCTATAAGCTGCAACTTGGTAATTAGTGCTCACTAGACTTGATAGCTGTGATTTAGAGAAAGAACATGATTGGTTCCCACTCGCAGGCTCTCGTTTGCTAAGCAGTCTGATGTAGAAGCTTCTCCTGAGAGCAGAGTGTGTTCATCCATCCACACCTGATAACTATCTGCTGTAATACATAACGACAAGATTCATCACCTAATGATCAGTCCCAGTCATAACAAGTACCTTACCTAACATTGTGAATAGAGGCTTGCCATTCAATCTTCCACAGAGCATGATGCTCGTACAGTCGTCTCTGGCCTTTGAAGCTAATGAGTTTTCTCATTCTATTGTGAGAATTGGGATGTGAGTTGTTTTTCACTTGACACCACTCACTTCATTCCAGGCTGCTGAACATCTAGTGATCAGGAGCTCTGAGTTTAACAGGCTCCTTGGCCAGGTCACTTGCTGTGACATTATTGATTATCACGTTCTATATGTAAAGATCACAGATTCATATGTACAACATATATCAGTTCAAAAACATGTTTAAGTGAAAGGGTAATCAAATAAGCCTTTTTGTAATTAGTGTGTGTTTGTCCTTTTACAGTGAAAGAGGACTGTGCTTCAGATGGTGAGGATGACGTGAGCACAGATGCCCTGGTAGAAGAGATGCTCCAGCAAGGAGACACAGCTGTCATCTACCCAGAGGCCCCAGATGACGAGCTTCAACGTCAGGGCACTCCTGACACCAGCATCCATGATGAAAATGGTACAGAACATCACACCAAAGGCTCTGTTCACAAATCACACACAACACTTTTTCTACCTAAGAGTTCACAGTCACTGAGCTTTCACACCACTGCCGTGCTTACCCAGTAATTACTCCCCCCAAGGGATGGCTCTACCTGCTCCCTGTTTCACCTCAGGTGTTAACTCCACCCCATTAGCACTACTCTCTGATATCATTACACTGGCCACTATTTATTAAGTACAGCACGTTGGGAGCCTTTATGACTCGGGGCTTTTTGCTCATACCTGTTTTCACAGAGGGGAAAAAAGAAAGGGAGGGGGAGGGAAGTCAGAAGAGGAATAGCAACACCTGAGTAAATTTGTCACGTCTGTGAGAGCTCTGACTCACAGCTACCTGGGCGATAATGTGTGTGCATTCCCATTCAGAGGCCCTCACCTGTCCCACAGAGAAACTTAATACATCAGCTGTTAACAAGGTAATGCTTTACCTGTGTGGGAGCCTGGCAACTGAGAGCTTCTGTTAACCAGCTTGGGTCCAGGTGGGCGGCTTGTGCATGCCAAGCACACGTTTCTTCACACACAGGGAAGTTTTTTTCTGTGCTTCTGGCATATAATTGGTAATGAAATTACTGAATTTCAAGGGTATGATAGCTGGCATTTATTGGCGTTGTGTCAGAAGAAAAAAGAACACAGGCAAAAATTAAATGTACCCTCTTACTACCAGCCCAAGCTCCTCCAGGCAGTGTTGGAATCAGTGGCTATAAGCAATCAGCTTTTATCCATTTGGTCACCTGGGTGCTGTTTACCTGTAAGGGGAGGAGTCTCTCAGTGATTGGTGAAATAGTAGAGTGTTACTGTGACAGGTTATATTTAAAAACAAAGCCCCCAGTCCTCCCAGACTCTGTGAATTTGTGTTTTTAGTCACCTCCTTTCTTCCCTTTTTGTTCACATATTACAATTCTCCCTGTTTTTGTTCTTTTTTTTATCTTTATTTTTAAGCAGGAACTCCTGATTCATTTTCCCAGCTGCTCACTTGTCCCTACTGTGCTCGAGGCTACAAGCGTTACAGCTCCCTGAAGGAGCACATCAAATACCGGCATGAGAAGACTGAAGAGAGCTTCAGCTGCCCTGAGTGCAGCTACAGCTTCGCATACAGAGCTCAACTTGAGAGGCATATGACAGTCCACAAAGGCGGACGGGATCAGGTAAAAACTGATGTAAAAACTCTAAGGTCACCCACTTGTCGTGACTAAACCTTGCTGCTTTAGTATTTTATTAAATTTTTGATCAATTAATAACTGGCTAACTAAGTTTATTTTTTATTTAGCAGTATAGTGCTGTAATTAATTTTATCTAAAGACAACTTTACGCTTGCCCCTATTGCTGTTTCTTTACCAGTTTTCAAACATGACAAATAAACATGAACTTTTGCCCTTGATTGATTCATGACATTGTGACATGAATTAGTAGCAGTTCAAAGGTTGTGTTTTCTTTATGCATCTCACTGAATGACCCCTCACTCCTCATCTAACAGAGGCACATGACACAGTCGGGAGGCAATCGTAAATTCAAGTGCACTGAATGTGGCAAAGCATTTAAGTACAAGCACCATCTGAAGGAGCACCTACGCATTCACAGTGGTGAGTGGACAACCCCAGTGTGTCGCGTGTGTATGTATGTGTCTGTGCAAGCATGAAAGGGAACTGATGTACAGGTCTTTGCCATGCATCTCCGTTGGTGACATACCAAACATAAATATGTTAGTATTCACTGAACCAGTATTTATGCTTTATTTATGTTTCCCCATGTTTGGATGTCCTTTATTATGTTTTGCTTCATTGTGTGCTCCTCCTTATTGTGCCATAATTGTGTTTCTTTTGGTGTTATGGGACAGCAATTAGAGTAGGGCATTTCCCAATGGTGCCATTGCATCAGCGTTTAAGCATCATTGAAATGCATTAGAGCTTTTTCCTGTTTTAGTGCTCATAGCCTAGCTCGCTCATTTAGCTCCATTCACTAATGGAAGTGTGTTCCTCCCCTTCGTCCCCCACCTCCTTCTTTCTCTCTGTTATATACATTGTGGTTTTATGCAGGAGAGAAACCCTACGAGTGCTCCAACTGCAAGAAACGCTTCTCCCACTCAGGCTCCTACAGCTCCCACATCAGTAGTAAGAAGTGCATCAGTGTCATCTCTGTCAATGGCAGACAGCGCTTGGGGGGCATCAAGAATCAGATACAGGGTTTAACACCGGCACTGCCCACATCCCCCTCAGTCCTCTGCACCCAGATCAGGGAGAAGTTGGAGCACAGCAAACCCCTGCAGGAGCAGCTCCCCATCACCCAGATCAAGACTGAGCCTGTGGACTATGAGTACAAGCCATCGGTGATGACATCCCCCGCTGTGACTGCTATAAACAGTGGGGTTTTTAGCGGTGGTGCTGCAGCTCCCCTGCAGGGTACAGTTCAGGCCGTGGTCCTACCCACAGTGGGGCTGGTGTCTCCCATCAGCATCAATCTGTCAGACCTGCAGAATGCTCTCAAAGTTGCAGTGGACGGTAACGTCATTCGCCAGGTGCTGGAAAACAATGCCAAAGGCCAGGGGAACTCGGGGTTAACCACTGCAACACTCCACCCACCGCAGCAGCAGCTCATCTCAGCTATTAGTCTGCCAATTGTGGGTCAAGACGGAAATGCAAAAATCATTATAAACTACAGTTTAGACCCCAACCAGGGCCAGGTCACAGCCAATAACCTGAAGAAAGAGAGAGAGCCAGTGTCACCAGCTCAGCCCGGTGCTGACACATTCAGGTCCCAGAAGCTCCCAGAGGATCTTACCATCAGAAGCAACAGGATCCTTGAGAAAAAGGAAAAAGAGGAAACAACCACTAAAACCTGTCTCCTGTGTGATACTTGTCCCAGTGGGCTGGATGCCCTCAAGCACTGCAAGAAAGAAGTTCTCAGGCTGAACGGAGCAGGCCTGGATAAGTCCGAGTCTGCTGTTGCAGCCTTGCTATCAGACGGAGGACTCTGCAACCAGCCCAAGAACCTCCTGTCCTTACTCAAGGCCTACTTTGCCTTAAATGCAGAACCCTCAAAGGACGAGTTGGCCAAGATCTCTGACTCAGTCAGTCTGCCAATCCATGTGGTAAAGAAATGGTTTGACAAAATGCAGGAGGGTCAGATATGCCTGGGTGCCCCAACACCTCCCTCTGAGGAGGAGGACACCTGTGAACCTCAAAGTGTGGTGTCACTGGTCCCGGGGAAAGACACAGCCACTATAAGCCCTTCTGTGATCCACGATAGCCCTACAGAAGCCACCCCAGCCGAGGTCAATGGCACTCACAGCTCACCGGCTTCCCCCTCACCACTAAATCTGACAGCAGGTGGTCCCGTCCAAGCTGATACCCCACAGAGCACTGAGGGACCCCTAGACTTGTCTCTGCCAAAGCCTGCCAGAGAAGAAGTGGAGAAAGTGTTGTCTAAAACCCCTGTTTACCCCTCTGCTTGCTCTGGATCTACCAATGAAGAGGAGCCTCTTAACTTAACTTGCACAAAGAAAGACGCATCACCACTCTCAGCCATGGGGGGCAGCCCCGTTGCAATATACGCCAACCAGACGAGTGCCAAACCCCTCGACATTGTAACTACAATGCAATGCTTAAGAGCACTAGCCACCAACAACAAACAGACTATCCTGATCCCTCAGCTGGCTTACACCTACACCACTACAGCAAATAGCCCTGCAGGGAGTGAGACGCACGAAACCATCCACCTCAATGGAGTCAAGGTGCGCAGACATTCATGTTTCTAGTTTTAGCAACAGCTTGAATTTACTTTCTGTGCAGTCAGATATTCTTTTTTTTTGTGTTTCTTACATATGATATCACTCAAATCAGCATGCTTAGTATCAAGCCACAACAGGTAACCAGTTAACTGATCATAGCCCAGAGATGAGTGGAGGGTTGTTGAATGGGTGAAGGTACTGTTTCTGTCTCAAGTTAACTCATTTTACAAGACTCACAGGTGATTTGTGTACTTACATATTAAAGTAATATATTGTGATTTTAAAATCTAGAATGTTTGATTAATGTTTATCTTTTTGGCAGAGCTCAAATACCTGTTTCTTTTTCTCCATAATCAATTAAATGCAAATATAAGTGACTGAGGGTAGATTTATAAGTTCCTTACAGATGTGATGGAGGGAACTTCCTTGTTATTGACCTTTCACTCAGAAGTCTTTTAAGGATATTTCCCAAAATACCACGTTTTTACTTCATTTCAGTCTTGGTGCACTGCAAAAGCCACTCCTCTAGAAATAAAACTAATATTCCTACAGCTAGTCAAGTCTTATTAATTAAGCAAAAAGAACTGCCTGTGGGTTAAGAAACATTTTCTTGACTAGAATTCTTAAAACTAGGACAATAATCTAGCAACTAGATAAAACATAAGACGAATGTTCTTGAACCAAGGTTTTTTTACTTTATTAGAAACGAGTTTTTGCAATGTGCACTCTTCACTGTTTCACCTTTTGCCTGTAAAGGAGGAAGTTACTTTTATATGTTCTCAGCTTTGTTAGCTTCCTCAGCTTTTCAGAGTAAGTTTTACTTCCTCTACTGTTTTTGGAAATCAGCCACAGCGAATAGTTTGGCACTGAAGCTTTATGGTAAACCCTTTGATTTACAAGTACTGAAGAAAATGATTCAGTGTCTAATTTAGCAACCTTCAGACACAACTGGAATGAAATCAAGTTGGCTTTTATCTTTTTTTAAAGCAATCAATCAAACTGTTCCATTCTGATATGGTCCAGATCATTAGTTCTTATTGTTCAGAACCACTACAATATGATAGATAGCCAGAAACCATCCAAAATCTAATCAATAAGTCGTATATAGAAATGTCCAAATTCAGCTCTTTGTAAAAATGATAGTCCTTAATAGCTCTTCATTTTGAAGACACCTAATGGGTTCACAATGATGGATGTAGATCTGTGGGTGAGTGTGATCTACTTGGGCTATCACCCAGAGGACATGAGGCGCTGCTGCTCTGCACAGATCCTATTGATCTGTTGGAATCTGTTTAAATGTAGCTGCTCTGCCTGCTGTATTGATCCACTGCTGTATTATACTTTTGTGTAGGGTAGATTGACATAGGCCTGTCTTATTAAAAAAAGGACACTTATCACTTATTATCTAGACATTAACAATGTAAGTGTATACAGTGTCATTGTAACAGAGTTTTACTGATTGAAAGCCATGAAAGCTGCTAAAGTGCTCACTAAAGTGCTAATGTTGTGTTTCTAGCTGGGGAAGTGATTGGTGATATTATCAGTGGGAGGTGTGTTTGGGGTATGATTCAGCAGCATTTCCTCCAAAGCAGTTGCATACTCATTACTGCTGTTTTTGAGGAACTAAATTCTTTGTTTCTGGTGAAACAAAATCTAAATGTGAATTCCTACCAGCTTGTTAATGTGACTTCTCTTATTCTTCAGGAGGAAAGGCAGGACATCAGTTCAGAGGGTATTTCCACCATGGAGGAACAGAACGACTCAGACTCTGGCCCTGTGAGGAAGAAGATGAAGAAGACAGACAATGGCATGTACGCCTGCGACCTGTGCGACAAGATCTTCCAGAAGAGCAGCTCGCTGCTGAGACACAAATACGAACACACAGGTAAAGTACACAGTCTGATGTGATTCCCCTGCACACAGGAACACAGCCAAAAATGACATATGGAACATTAAGAACAAAAAGAACCGGAACTTGCCTTACCATCAATAGCTGTTGGGCTTGGAAAGATGAGTCAGAGCTCAGGCGAAGGGGATTTTGAGCTCCAGTGAGAAGAAGGGTGGACACCTCCATTCCAGCAGGTATTACTCAACATGCACAGAAGAGGTCTGAGAGTTTCTTTCCACCAACTCCCCACCCCTGCACTGCCAGCGTCTCATGTAAAGCACTGAATGTTGCAAGAAGCGAGCTCTGGCAGTGATTTGGACTGCTCTGAGATGATGATTCTGTGGCCAAGCTCAGGTCAACACTCTCTGAGGCGTTTTAGATTCTTATTCTTTATTACTCTGATACCTGGCTTGGAACCACAGCTTTCTGCTCCAAGTGACCTCATCTTAGGTAAAACTTGTGTTGAAATGTTCTCCTTGGATACTCTGATGATAGATACTGTTTTAAGCTTTTAGGCTTTGGCAATTTTTTTGCGCAACAATCTGGAGGATTTGCTTGCAGTTGCAATTGATTGTGTGTTTTCCACACATGAATGTGGTTTTTTTAATCAACTGAGTTTTTCTTCAGTATTGTGACACACATTTATATATATTTTTTCTCTGCAGGGAAGCGACCTCATGAGTGTGGCATCTGCAGCAAGGCCTTCAAACATAAGCACCACCTGATTGAACACATGCGGCTCCATTCAGGGGAGAAGCCATACCAGTGTGATAAGTGTGGGAAGCGTTTTTCCCACTCGGGCTCCTACTCCCAGCACATGAACCACCGCTACTCCTACTGCAAGAAGGAGACGCAAAGCCAAACAGGAGGGCGGGAGAGTCCTATGGAAGACAGCGAGCCTCACGCTGAGATGGAGGGTCTTGGCCAGGTGGAGAGCCAGCACATGGGCCCCTCCCTGCTGGACCTAGATGAACGAGGGAGCAGCACCAGAGAGGATGAGGAGAGTGAAGATGAAGAGGAGGAAGAAGATGGAGCGGTGGACATGGACGATATCCAGGTGGTCCAGATAGGAGATGAGGGAGGGGATGAGGAGGAACATGAGGACCGGAATGACAGGGAGATGGAGAAAGGTGTGGTGGACAGCAAAGGAGAAGAGGAGACAATGGAGATGGAGGAAAAAGAGGAGTCTCACACAAGGCAGGAGGAAGTACCGGGGAGCATTCAGGAAAAAGGAGTCAACATGAAGGATGATGAGTCAATAGATACGGATGATGGTGTGACTGAAGAAGCAGAGAGAGAGGTCACGGAGGAGAGTAGAAGAGAAACAAATGAGGGCGTGGTTTCTGAAGACGAGAAGCAGATGCAGCAGGAGAAAGATACTGACTAAAAGTGAAACTAGTCTCCTCCAAGTGACACAATCAGACTACTCCTCTCCCCATGTAGAGGAAGAACGCAGGAGATGATGTCTGGTCTCTCTGACAGTTCACTACTGTGTAGAAATCCAGGTGTGCCTGAAAAAATACTAGTGACTTTTCCACAGGAGAATGAGTTCTCACTGTCAGAAAAATCAACCTGTAAAGAAAAAGATGAAGACGAACATGGATTTTAACGAAGGACATGCATTATACAGACTTTGGAAGCTAGAGCCGACACGTTTTAGATAATGTTTTGTTACTAAAACACCTTGGGTTCTTTCTTTTTATCAGTGTTACTAATTTTGTCACTCATATTTTAACCTTTAAAAGCTGTACAGTTGGGAGATATTTCTATATCTTTTTATTGCCAATGAACAAAAAGTCAGTATTTTGTTAAGTTGGGAGTACAATAAGAAAATTCCTGTGCACTACAAGTGGCTTGGTTTACCTACAGGTTGAGCAGTTGAGTTGTGTTGTCGACCCTTCAGTATTAACGTACCATCACGCTCACACGTCTTAGCATTACACTTACTCTTTATATGGTTTTGATTGGATTGTGAGCCTTAAGAACATGTTTGAGAGCAGAAACAACTCATTTTCGTTCCTTTTGTACAATTCAGTGTTAAATAGGAATTGTTTGACATTTTGTGGTATTAACTTTTTTGGTAAAAACTGGATTAAAAGATCAAGATCAGTTTCTTTCTGGCAACCATTAGCTGAGCTTGGCTCCTCAGCTAAATCCACCTACCTGCACCTTTTGAGACCACTAATTCATATCTTACATCTTGCTTGTTTAATCTGAACACTAAACATGTTTGGCACATAACCAACCAACAGCATCCCCCCTCCCCTCCAAAAAACCTGCAGTCGTCTGTGCAGATTAAATAAGTAAGATAGTGTCCGTTCCTGAGGGTGACAGATTCTGATAGGTGGTTTAGCAGTTTCAGGCTTTGAGCATGTTGTCAGCAAAAAATAGTAAATGAAACAAAACGTCAAACTGTTTTAAATGTTCAGAGCGAGCAGAAAGGGGAAGTCAAAAAAACAAACTGTGACCCATCCTACCCCATCTCCACTGAGAGCCTTATGCAAAAAAAAACAAAAAAACAAAAAAAGGAAAAATGGAACAAGAGAAGCATGCATATCAGAAGTGCCGTTGAACATCGCTGTTGGAGCTTTGCAGCTGCGATCAGGTATTCCCGGGTCCTGGCTCGACCTGCAGCTGCGATTCTAACGCCTCTGGCTGGCCAACGTCACCGCAAGAGAGTCCAGTTCAGCCGCCGTAATGTGTCAACAATGTTAGATAAGAATTTGAACAAATAGCAACAACAATGCACATGTTTTTAAAAGGTTGATGAAGATATTGAGTCCATGTTAACAGTGTCCTGCCTTTTCCAAGCTTTTTCAGTGCACTTGTTTAACACACCATGAAATGCTCAGACGACTCTTCAGGAAACAAATGTAGGCAAATGTGGATCCCAAAAGTTGAATTCATTCATGTTTTAGCTGACAGTATTATTTTCATCTCTTTTGTTGTTTTATATTCTGTTTCAGTGTGTGTTGTATGTTTTCATGGATGGCAGTATTATCTCTACCCCCCTACGAGATGGGTATGTCTGTCTAGTCATAGAGAACTTTTATATTTATGTGTCTTATTTTTTATATTTCTTTATGCTTATTTATTACACTATGTAGTGTACAATTCTGTAGTTTGTATTAATACGATAATATATTTTAGTATGGAAAAAAAAAAGAATCAAAGGCAAATAACTACAAGCCTGGAAAAATAAGACTCCGGCATACTGAAGTATGTTTTCTGAACAAATGATATGATGTCTTTCTTTGGGAAAAAAAAAATAGAACCTCTCATCCTGCAAGCGAAAAAATTGGAACATGTGACCTCCGTGCGTCCACCCTGATGTTAGTTTTCTTTCCCCCGTCTAATATGAAGCTACTGAACTCAGAAAACTAATTGTATGTCTAATAGCATGAGTGTGTGCTGTCGTATTGAAGGATGAACCCTAACCACACAGACTGTCGTCTTTGCCAAGCCAAAATCATATTACCATATGTTCTTATGTTTTGATTTGTGCCAATTTGTTACTTTATGTCAGTGTTAATGCCACACCTGGTTTTATATGCCCCTTTTAACCCCCCTCATCATTTTTTATAGTGATTGTTTTTGTTTTCGTTCATTTTTTATGACTCCCCGTCTCACAATAAAATACATCATTTACAAGTTCCTCACTTTGTCACAATGTTGTCATTAAAGTGTTTACAAAGGATTTTAATTGCTATGGTGATTTGAAGCTATCATAACAATCTCATACAGGTGATTTTAAACAGGAAATTTATCAATGTAAGCAGATATAACTTTGTTTTATTATTGTATCATTTTCTTTTATTTAATTTAAGCAAGCTGTTCATAAATACGTTTTGGAAATGTAACATACAGACGGAGTTGTGCTTTAAGGTGAGAAAGAAATCCAAGAGACATGTGGACAATTTAGATGTTTGGACATTTAACACACTCAACATTAATCAAATTATTTAACTCTTCATTAGAAAGCATCATTTCCAAAGAAAACTTCTGAAAACTTTTAATCCAGAATAACAACTATCGGTATATACAAAAATGCAAATATAGTTGTTGCTAAATATATCTACTTTAACTTTCATTACCTAATTGAACATTTTATTTCTAAAAATAACATTGCTGATCGATAACATGGAAGTCTGATTAAAAAATAAACAAGGACATATTCTTAAAATGTATATTTTATTTGCATAAATAAACCGAAAACTCCTTCATAATTATCTGAAGATGATACTTTTGTTTCAGTGACTTGGCAGACGGAGTAACCAAGTCCTGATCTGCTTTTGGCCACTAGTTTCAAGTCTTCAGGACAGCATGATGCTGCTTTTGTTTATAGGAATAAAACTGGGGATTCTGCTTTGAAGTGACTTTAAGACAGATGACCGTCAGTCTTTACACAGCACCTTACAAGGAACGCGTTTTTCCAACACGTCTTCCTCACTGCCATCCACAAGCCCTCGTCTGTCAGCCTGCTTCATGACACACTTGTCATTTTCAGATCATTCTTCTAGTCTGTGGAAACACAAAGAAGTCACACAGCGGACGTTGTCTTTCCTTCCCTCAAACAGTGCGCTAATTCAACCTTAAACAGAAACAGTTCATCCTGGACCCCTCTGGTTTCCTCCTCATCTTGGTCAGGTAATACGCATATTTATCAAAATCTTACCTCCAAATGGAACCTAAAAGCTTCTCTTATTATTAGAAATAAAAATGAACCTAAATGAAAGACAAGCAGCTCTGTGATCAGTCAGAAAGCCCGACCCAAGGTCAACTTTATTGATCCAGATTAGGTTTCCAGGAGGGTCGACCCCTTCCCCCCGTCTTGCCCCGAATCCTCTGCTAACATGAATTAGTAATGGAAAGGACCAAAAATCCATACTTGGTAAAGGAGCTGAAAATGATACAAGAGCTGGGTGAGCATATTTAGTAGTCTTCTGTCTGTCTGCTTCCGCGCGGCAGGATTCAGTCGTTTTTAGGAGAAGCTGTGTTTTTGCTCTAAGGGACGGCAGGTGAGGAGATAACTCAACCTTCCATGGATCCTCAGTAGATGGAGACGGAAGGGTCCGTCTGACAGTAGGACCGCATCGTGAATCTGTGTTGGGGGACAGCAACGGGGGAGGCAGAATAATCCGTCAGAGGTTTCACGCTGTCACCGTGTTAAATGGGCCTCCGGAGACATTTAGGGCAGGGGTGAAGAATGCTTTACGGGACAGCTTTCAATGGAGCATTACAGAGTCCAGCAGCATCTTGTAATTGTACCTATTATAAATGTCTTCAACAATTGTAACAGCAGCGCCACAGCTCTGCTCGGAAGCGCCACAAAGGTCAACAACACGTCGCCCGTGGCTCCCTGCTCACCATGCAGAGCCGTTTAACGGGCTTTCAGGACAATCCAGGACTTAAAGCCAAGATATTGCCATATGTTCTGCTGGGCTCAGCATTTCAAAGGAAAATTGAAAAGCTATAACTGCTAAGAGGATATGGAGTGCTCTTGCCAATAATGGTGCAAAAGTCTGATGAAGTACCATGGCTGCCGGGACTCTGACACCGAGCCAAGCCCAAGAGGCTGAAGCTCCCTGGGGAAATTTAGAGAAAAGCCGGGAGGAGGCGGAGGAAGAAAGAAAGAAAAAAACAGTGCTCAGGAAATGGCAGTCACTTAAATATCATGTTCATTTACTCAACCATTAAATAGAAGAACATACACACAGAGGTTCTGCACGTGTGTGTGTGTGTGTGTAAAGAGGCAGGTTAACATGTCACTTCATGTGACAAATTACTGTTTCAGAGCAGCGTTTGAACAAACTGGTCAGCAGAAACTCAGACATAACTGAAACCTGTTTATTCAAGCCCATTAAATAAGCGGCGTGGCACACGGGGAGATGTTCGGAATAAATCTACGCTCTTTACAGGCCGACAGCGCTGTCAAACAAATTATTATACATTCCTTCTGAGTCACAACACTGACTTTGTTTTTAATTTAATTTTGCAAGCCATTTTAGCAACACAGTGTTGTTTTGAGAGCATGGTTCACTTTTCAGAGCTTTAAAAGTACATTTAAGAAGCTTTTCAATTACAGCTGTCAATCAAACTGGATATGGCAGTCTACAGGGCTTGATGTAAAAAATAAAAAATAAGAACTCTCCAAACTGAGCAGCATCACAGTCAGCTGAGGTTTAACAACTGAGATCATCACTCAGTGGAAAAACATGACTAACTTTAGGAACTAAAAGTAGAAGGTATTAATACGCAATTATTTAAAGAACATGATGATGTGTAGACAGCACATAGGTGTCAAATCAAACGGTGGCAGGAGAGATTTTTATTTCTTCTTTCAGACCTTCAGACCTTTCAGCCTTCTGTCTGGAGCCTCGTTGCTGTCATTCCTGCAGTGGATGGCTGCTGACGTTGCTTCAGATCTGCACTTATCATTCTGTCATGACAGTTTCTACAAAGATCTGCCAGCTGTTCATGGTCGCTCGCTGAGGTCCACTCGGCCATCATGAGGCTGCTTCCAACGCTGCAGGTCACAGAAAACCAGATCAATTTCAAATGTCAGTTCATCGCAGCATAGGACCGAGTTCTCCAGGAAAGAGAAAGGAAACAGCTCGATTCTGGGACGTATTGATGCCCTCCATGTTGATTCTTCTTTCTTTGAGTTTAACGTTGTGAATGCTGTGAAAACCTCTCAAATGATGCATTGATTTCTTCAACAGTTTGGTGTCTGTTTTTATTGCAGCTCTTCCTGAGTAGCAGAAATTCAGCGTCTAACATGATCTTCTGGTTTTCAGGACTATTTTCTCTGTACAGAGAATTTGTAAATGACATCATGAACAGGGAAAAACAAATGAATTAAATCATTAGATTATGATGTTCAACTCAGAAGCATTTTTCAAAAATGTTTATGCTATTTACCCCTGTCATATTTCAGAGGAGGAACGCTTTTTGTGTACTTTGTACTTTGAAAAGATCTGTTCTTTTTA
>JAOWBL010000013.1:827580-852236 GCA_028564865.1 Zenarchopterus dispar
GCTTTGATGAGAATCACAAAAGTTCAGTTTGAAACCTTCTTTACTTCTATTTAGTTCAGTTATCAGTAACATGGATCCGCAAGGAAAAATAAAGATTGTTGTTCCTTTGTTTTCTGCTCGGTTTAAATTGCAGCAAAGTTATTCTCCATTTCAGCTCAGCCAGGGAGTCCTCTTTTTTTTCTTCCTGGTGAGAGTTCAATCTGTCTGATGTAAAAATCCTAAATATTACAGCTGTGCACAAACTATTTATGAAATTACTACCACACTGGTATATTTGATCGGACAGAGGGGGTTAAAAAAGTGCTACATTAGCAAATTGTGATGACTCAGCTTTAGTCCAATCTGTTTGTACAGAGAATTCCTTCGACATATTAATGGCATTTAGTTTTTCTGAAAATGTACCAACTTGACAGTTAACCTGGCACAGAGTTACTCTGACTCTCAAATGCCTCTGCAGTGACTGCGAGCACCACGCAGGGGTAGTGTTGGCTGATTTAGCAGAAGAAGACGAGCTGACAGGAAACCACCATTTCCCCACATCAAAGACTCGCTGGCTTGCCAACACAGACAACCACAACTGCAGCTGAAAGCCTCTGAGGTGCACAGCACCTTCACCGCAGCCTCTTAGTTCCACGCGGACCGTCAGAAAGCTCATTCCAGGCTGTTCACGGGCTCAGCTTTCAAATGCCACTACATACGGTTCAAGGGTGTAGAAATGCTGACGCTGGCGATGAGATGTGTCTGCTCCCCCCACTATAAACACGTTCCCACGGCTGCATGAGCATCCGGGTGGATGTATCTGAGGTGCCGTGCAGCCCTCACCTCGCTCTCCGCCGTGCCCTGGCTGTCTCCGCGGATGCTGCTGACGCTGCTGCTGGTATCCCTGCTGCGTGGCGGCTTCCAGGTCCTCTCGCCGGAGGCCCGGTTGTAGTAAAAGTGTCTCCCACTCAGGTCTTTATGGGTCTCCCAGTCACCCAGGATGTGGAGCGGGGAGCCCGAGGGGACGGGTGGCTGGCTGGACTGAGAGATCTTCAGCTCCTGCAGGTTGGTGTAGACGGGCGAGTCGGACCGGCCCTGACCTGTGGGTGACGTTGTCTGGAGGGGGGAGAGAAGAAGAGGTGGCTCAGCTGATGCCTTCATCTAAGGAGCGATTTGAACATTTGAAGAGCTGGGACTTTTCCAGCCTCTTCCATAAGCAGAGGAAGTCATGGGAACGCTCCAGATGGACTGCTCAGCAGTGAGAACATCCCGACTTTACAAAGATGAAAAACCTAGCAAAGAGCTAAACCTGCAACCCTGCACTTAAGGCTCTGAAGATGAAAGCCAGGCCTGCAGCAAGCGTCTCTCTCAGCCTCCAGAAGCCGCTCAATCACACTGGGCGCCACATGTGGCCAACAGACACTTCCAAACCGTACCGGCCCAAATCTGACGAGGCCCTCAACCCAGATGGTCTCAGACGGCGTCTGTAACCAAATATGTGTCAACTCAGAGAACTTTATGGGACTTCGTTTCGACTTTGTCAAAGCCCTGCCACAGAGTTCTGGATCAGCTGTTGACTCTGGGGATGGCTCCTTTCAAAACTTGACAGAATTCACAAAAACTCCACAAAGTTGACCTGGTTTAAAGATGCATTCCTTCAGAGTTCAGAAATGCAGTCTTCAGGACCCCGATGCCTGCATGTTTTAGGTGTTTTCCCACAAAGGAATGCATGAGCATCAGTTCATCACGAAGGTCTGAAAGTCTGTCAACGACTTTTTAAGATGACCGCGGTGTGTCGGAGCAGGGAAACACCTAAAACACGCAGGGGGCTGGCTCCTGAGGACCTGGGGGGAAAACCACCGTATCACTTCCTTCCATTAAACTGCAGATTCAGTTCATTTTTTCACCAAACGGGGACTTTTTACACGACAGTATCTGGGCAAATGAGCTGCCATAAACATTGATTAAATTATTTAACAAGTGGTTGATTTAGAAGAAAAAAAACAGGAAACAGGCAAAAACTGTGCATTGCACAGCAAAGGCATGAGGAAGCAGAGGAGGAGGAAGGCTGTGGTGAGGTGTGGATAATGTGTGTGTGAGAGAAAGAAGGAACGTTTCCACTTACATGGCTTTTGTATCACAACTCTGAATTGATCATTTCTGGGAGGTTTTTTTTTGCAAAATTACTGAACTCAACTGCCGTGACCCCATGGTGTCGGCGCTCATACAGATCAAACACGGTTCCGGAGGTGGTCTTTTAAAACTTGCCAGCACCAGAAGGTCACTCCACAAACAGCAGAAAGCTACGTTTCCATGGCTGCGCCTCGGAGCATTTCACGTTCCCCACACTCCAAAGACTATTTGAGGGATTTTTGGACCTGACTTGATCTCTGAAGTGCCAGCCTTGTCTAGAGAATATCCAGACCCCCCTCACCTCCACAAACAAGCGCACACCCCCACACACAAAGGAATGAGGTGTCAGAGGCTGTGCCAGCGCTGCTCCCACCCTGTTTGTTACAGGTGAGGAATGTGGCGGGGAAACAGAGTTCGCCTCTGAAGATCTCAACTACTTTCAGGGCACAGATGGGACTTCCTGTCATTCTTGGAATAACAGGAATATTTTTCTCATAAACCATCCTTTAATATCCTGCACACATGCCAGAGCGGAGCCGAGGCTTGAGCAGCAGCCGTCCTGCTGTTTTCACTTAGGTTTGCTTGTGACTTCCAGTCCCGTGCACAGCAAGTGCTTTGAGCAGCGTGGTAAACCACAGAGAAAAACGGATCCGTCAACACCAGAACCCCAACAACGGGTTCACGTCGATCATCAGATCTAAATCCAGATGACTGAGGCTGGGGTCAAATCCATTCAGATTCCCGTCAGCTGGTGAACACATCGACACGCTGCAGCAATTATTCTAACAGACATTAAAACCAACACACTTTTGATTTAAAAATCATTTTGGACACACTGAGCTATGCACACAACATACTACTGTGGAGAGAAACAAAGCTCCACTGTTGCCATGCATACCACACAAGTCACAATCATTTCATCTCATGCACTGCATCCTGCCTTTACGTGGGGGGTGGGGGGTGGGTGCACTTTAAAAGGCCATTTTGGCTATTTTGTGTTGCAAAACCATCAAATTACTGGATATAAATCTGAAGTAGGAGTGTTTTTGCAAATGTTAAAGTTTGAAGCTGGAGCTCCAAATAAACTTGAGCCGACATTTTGGAGAGCTCCTTGTTAAAGCTCTCCATCAAGTAAAAACAAATACGCACAAGACTGGCTAGATCTCCACTTAATGAAGCACTTACGTTTAACTCATATGGTTTAAAAAGACATTTATGTTCTTGTTTATGACCAAATGCCCGTAAATGACGAACAACTAAATAACCTCCTACAACAACCACCAAAAAAACAAAAACAAAAAAAACAGCAGCAGCTGAAGCATTCCTTTACAACAAAACTCCCCGAAAAAAGCAGAAGAAAGGCAAAGAAATGACGAGAAGCTTTCTTTAAATGAGCTGAAATTAAAGCATATTTAAAGCAGTAAAATTTGCCCTCTTATAAATAGACGTGCTCCGTGCAACGTGCACCATATGGCGAGACAGTGCGACACATGGCGAGAACGGCAGCACGCAGCAGAGGAACTCTTCTGAATATTTCATTGAACTCCACATTAAGTGATTCACTGGCAGACCGGACTCACCTTAACTTCAGAGCCTTACTGCTATAAATGGAACCTGGAACCTAAATGATCAGATCACAGGAGACAAAGGACGCCACTAGCTGCCAGAGGAGACAGCGAGATGTCCAAATAGAGATGAGCAGTTTGAGGAACAAATTCATACAGGACATAAAACCCACACACTAGTGAAGACGTGCTGAAAATATCGGGACAAAGCCTAGCAGGGTGCACGCACGTCACCTTGGATCCGGGGCTGCAAACAAACACCTCGTCGTCATCCTCTCCAGCTCTCCGGTAGCCTCTGAACACACTGAATGCACGTCGCATGGTGATGATTGGCGGCCATCAAATGAAACAGAACTGCCTTCACCTTCCCTCGACACACACAGGAACCTGCTTTTCCCCCTCCCTCTCCGCTGGGTTAGCCCTGCAGCGTTCAGACGGTAGGTAGGAGAAAACTAGAGACCTGACCGTGACAGAGGCAAAGGGGAACAGGATCCTTTTACCACACACACGCACAGTGTGCAAACCCGTCTGACACAACAGGAAATTGTACTGAAATGGCCTGCGAAAGCTTCCCCTATCAGGGCTTCTGTATGTTTGAGTCAAACAGACTGACAGACGGTGGGACAGACAAACTGACAGGTTTAAAGAAGACCAGACTCTTCTGTACGGCCGTGCACACGTCTCTGACCGTGCACTCGCCTCTGACCTTAACGAATGAGCACTGGGGTCTAAGACAACACAGGAGGAAGGAAGACAGCTTAATATTTTTCTATGCCAGAAAATGCGTTTAAGGGATGAGATAAGCAAGCATCAGTTCCTTTAAGACTTATGGTTTCGATTCAGTTATGAAAATATATCCATCTATATATCAGGAAGTGGACCGCACTGTGCAACCTTAAAGCCACATCTACATCATGAAAAGTCTCTTTTCTAATATTTTTTCAGTGGTTTCAAAATATATGTGAGCAAAACAGCTGCTGAATAATTTGACATGAACGTCCCACTACGAGAGTGAAGACACCGGTAAATGTTTCTACGTGTCTGAGTCACTTATCATCACTAATGGAAATGAGACGGTGAGATCAAGCAGCTTCCAAAGCATTCAAGCACACAGCTTAACGTGTAAGAAAACGTTTATTTGTCCAGGTGTGTAATATAAGAACTACACATCACCTGACTTGTCCCTTCCTCTCAGCTGTCGGGTGTTTTAGTGTTCTTTATTGTTTAGTTATTTTATGAGCTGCAGCAGCACAATGACAGAGGGCCTGTCATTGCTGCCATTTGATGATGCTGCTGCTGCTGCTGATGATGATGATGCTGATGATAATGATGATGATGATTGATCTGGTGGTTTGTGCTCGGTGTTGGATTGTTTAAGTTGGATCATCTTTCTTCTACACAAATCCTCAAAAAACTGGGAATTCACTAACTCCACTGTTATACTCCACTGTTTTTCTCATCCACCCGTCGTTTTAAGGTTCTTTTTCCATTAAGATTTTTCCATATAAAAACTTTGACAAGGACGTGTTTTACTGCGTCACAAGTTGTAGGTCAAGTACCACTAGAACAGCAGCTTGTCGTGGTGCAGGGGTTAAACGCCCGAACGACCGCTGGGGCTGCGTTGTGTTTGGGTAATTCGCTCCGGTCTGGTCCACCAAGGCACACTGGTAGACCGGACCAGACTAAAGCGAGATTTCCATGGAGACGATTAGACCAACAGCTCCATCTCTCTTGCCCCACCCAGCCCTGCTTGACAGGGAGACCCTGGTGGTTGGGCTATTACCGGTGGGGTCCGATTGGGCTCAGTCCAAACAAGCTAGATGGATTTGCTCTCATATGGACTCCCCAGCTGCTGGAGGGGTCTTGTGGGTCGAGGGTTTTGTGCGGCATTTGAAGGTGTGAGTCTTTGTGAGCAGGTTTTTACTCTGTATTCCTCCCCTGTGGTCTGCTGGACAGTTTTCAGTGGTCAAACATCATGTGGGTTCAAGTTTTGCTTTATGAAGAATGCACATCTATTCATCGGGCTTACTTTTTGATTTAATATAGGACCACAAATGTTAAATAAATCCTCATATCTTCTATAGGGTTCAAAAATCCCATGGAAAGCTTACAGATATTCCAGACTTAAATCTGATCCCAGCTTAACTTACCAAGGAAGGTTTTCAGAAATTTGCAGGCCTTTGTAATCCCAGTCACGAACCATTTTCACCAGTTTATCAGTTAAAATGGTGCAAAAGCACTTGATGCCGCTGCGGACCACCTGGAAATGTCTGCCCTGGTGATCCACAATCAGGATGTGCCGTAAAGCTGCGTACACTTAGAAGTGAAACTGTTTGAAAAAGGGCAGTCACTTTCAACTGGAAGACTGAATGAATCATCTAACTTTCAGGGTTTATTTTCAGCAAATCGCATTAAAAGAGCAGAGCTGCTTAGTGAAATGAAACCGCTACTGAAGCCACTCTAGAGAAGACCAAAAGCACCGTCTCCACTCAGAAAAGCCTTCACACCCAATCCCTCTCTTCTATGAAGAAGTCTTCAGGGCGTTGTATGACTGATGCTAAACTATCAAGCCATAGTTGACCATCATCACTCCCTCTTTAGTCTCATCCATGAGTTTACTGGCTCAAAAATACTGCGGATTGGCCCGGAGACCTGGACAGGTCATTAAGAATGGAGAGGGCTAGCCGGGGGGTTGGGAGCAGATCACTGAGCTGTGGGCATGGAGGTGTAGATGAGGGATGGATGAAATGACTCCAAGACTTGATCCAGTGTCCTCCTTCAGTATGAGATTCAGACTGGGGGCCAGAACAGTACCCAATCTGTATTAAAGCAAATTATACAAGCAGATGAGCATGCAGAATGGAAATTTCCTGGAATGGGAATGTCTTAGTAAGTCCACTGAGAAGGCCAATGGTGGATTTAAAAGAAGACAACAGATGCACAACAAAAACAAAAGAAATGATGAGAACTGGCTCGCTGGCGTAGTCTGAAGAGGTTATGCTCAAGTGTCGCTCACTGTAGCACCATCACCATCACCCTCTCCATTCAGTTCACTCTGGCTCGTGTCTCACTGGGCCTGCACAATCCCCACAGCCTGGCTGTAAATTAAACCATAAATAATTCTGTGTGGACACAAGTGAGGGTCAGTGTGGGGGCAGCTCAGAGGTGTTGGTGGAGCTTCCACACAAGCTCCACTAGGTGTCTCCCTTGCGATGAGCAGAAGGGTAGGGAGCAGGAGCGCTGCCTTGCTGCTGACTGTGTGGGAGTCTACCAAATGTATGCAGCCAAGAGGAGAGTGGCAGGAGGGGGAGGGGTTTCCATCGCTGTGCTCATGGTGACCCACCCTGCAGCATCTCCATCACTGTGATCTTTGCAGCAGATTGCACAGAAACACACAACACAACGAACCATGGCAGGAGCTTCATCACCAGCAACGCTGCCGCCAGGACGCTGATGCAGCACATGACTTTAATTCTTCTACACCTGCGTTCACGGTGTCACAGGATGTCGCATCCAACTACATCTTCAGAGTATAAAACATCAAACTGCACTATGAAACTGTCAAATCTGTCCGGTAAGACACGTTCCAACTCAGGTCGAGTATCAAACAGTTTGAGTTGGTCAAGTACACATTTATTTTACATTTTTATTGTCAAAAGCTGGAAACTCTAGCAAAATAACTGATCCGCTCCAGTTTTCAGGGCACCAGAACAAAACACTGCAGCCTGTTGGTTGGTCCACAAATGATTGTCAGTTTCACTTCATATGGTGGAAAAACGAGATGCCATCCATCCACCCCCCTATCTCCTTCCGCTTATCCGAGATCGGATAAGCGGAAGCGGGTCGTTTGACTTGGACACCACCTCAGGCCGCAGACAGGAAGAGAGGGAGTGGGTACGTTTCTGTCAAAGTGCCGGCAGCCCAGCTCAGCCACTTCCTCTTTGTTTAGTATCCATCTCAAACGGTGATGCTTTCAGGGATGTCATTCTTTTACTGACGGAGAACAGTGTCACATGGTACACCACCTCTCATCATTATGTAGTGGACGTAGCTAGTCCCATCTGTCAGGGAAAGTGTAATCCAGATCAGGGACTATACCGTTCCCAACTAAACCGCACTAAGACAAACTGGGCCGAACCTCTTAGTGAAACGTGGTTTGTGTGAATAAGTGCAGCTTAAAATTAAGTCTTGTCATCTCCGCCTTATTGAAAAAAAAAAATAATAAAAGTTCTTCCTCAAGAAGACTTTCTATAGACTTTATGTGACAAGCTGCACACAAGTGCGACACCAGCACTTTTGAACCCCCCACTCCCACCCCACCATTCCCCACCTTTGAAGATTTTCACAACGTTGCACTTCTTTGTCCAAATGAAAAGAAACAGAAGTAGCTGTGTAAAGATGAAAGCCTGAATAACCCACACACCCAACAGCCCAGGAGAAAACTGGCAAGTGGGCATCACTGTTGACTTGTTGGTTTTTTTAAAAATTAAACTGATTTTTAAATCCGTTTCTACACCTGTTTCAGTCAACAAACAGACCGTTTTAATTTTTGATAATATTTTTTCATTCTGACAACTTGTCTTCTGTGCTAAAGATGGGATTCTGTGGCTTCTTGTATCAAATGTTAGTCGGTCCTTAACATGCCAGTTTCCTCGACTGATTTCATCTCAAGGTGACTATTCAATCAAAACCTGCACGCAGTAATGAAGAAATGCACAAGCTGCGATGGGCTTTTCAATGTAAAAGAAGGATTCGGCATTTAGTTTAAAAGCTCCCTCCCTCCTCTGACACACAGAGGCGTCAGTGTCACGCCTCAAAGCGTGCACTTGCTTCTCCCCTTACACGTTACATAATGTGATTCTGTAATTGAATTAGACAAAAGCAGGTTAAAGGAAGTGTGGTGGGGTGGGGTGGGGAGGAGAGGAAGCACGACGGAGGGATCTGCATTCGTGGCCATGGAGACACCCAGCCAATCAAATGGTCACACAGAGTGTTTGAAGCCAGGCCGTTAGTGTTGGAGGGGGAGGGTGGGAGGAGAAGGCGCTCCACCTGAGAAAGGCTGCATTGATCCCGTCCCTCTGTTCTTTTGTCCTCAGTCCTCTCATCTTCCTCCACTGACCTCTTCCCCCGACTACCTTCATCTCTCGTTTCTGTTTAAACATCTCGTCTTTTTTTTTTCCTTTTTGCACACACACTCCCTGCCCTTTTCCTCTGCTGCATGTTCTGACAATCACACGGTGAACCTACACCCCCCTCAGCACCTGCCCCTGCGATTCTCCAGGTTCGATGGCAACAACGATGATGATGATGATGATGCCTGCATCCGTATGACCAGATTAACCTACATTTCCACATCGCTGGCTGTCAGGCTAGATTGGCCAGCTCTCCCATCACCACATCTGTGGTATCCCATGACCCCCTCCCCTTTGCACTTCACAAGCGTGGCCTGACATGCAGTACACATGTATGTGTGACGGGGACAAAGCCCGGGATTGTGTGCAACACAAGAAAAACTGTTTTCACTAACGGATGCAGCTGAGACGTAAACGGTCGGCAGAGCAGAGTGAAAGCGAAACAGAAAATCTACGAAACCTGGAAAATGAAAGTGAGCCTGCATGTTTCCGGCCCTGAGAATTATGACGGCTACTCGTCATTTCGTGGACCAGTGAGTTCGGCATGGCTGATGGAGTTGCAAGCAATTAACCTTTAGGTCCTGAGTTGATAGTGCTCAGCTAAAATGTCAGTTTCTGTCTGTGTGATAGACATCCGGGTTGGAATAATGCTCCAGAAGCTTGTGGCTAATAGACACAGCTGCTGCTTGGATACAGCACACAAAGAAGCTTTAGACCACAAAATGCTTTAATTGTTCTGAAAACAACGGCGACTGTCTGTCAATTTGATGCTTCTGTGTCAACAGGACCCATTAGACATCACTTAAGACGCTTTCACAAACTCGGAGAATGGTTGAAACAATAACTGGGATCTGTTCAGGGAACAGAAGGTGTTTACTGTGTCACATGTAGAATTTCCAATCAGATTTTCCTCTTGAAATGTTAATGAGCAAGATTGAGAGGGTGGATTTTGAGGCTGGGGGGAAGCCTGCAGCCATGTTTGGTCTCATGTGCATGTGGCGAGGTGCTGTTGGCCAAAATGTAGTGTGGTGTACTTCATCACATGTTCTCCTCTATAAATGTACCTCTGCATGGGATTAAGTACAGTAAGGGATTTTTTTTAAAAAAAAGATCTGATCTGGGGTAACACATTACAATTTGGCTTCTATTTGGAGCCGAATGCAAGTCCCATCATGAACACGAATGCCAACAAGTCAGCGTCTCCTTGTCTGACACCTGCCTCATTTTAAAGCAAAGACATTCCTGGATTGTTTAATAATGGCAAATGTCACCAGGTCAATGCTCTCAGCTTCTCTGGTGTGTATATATATGAGAGTGGGCACATTTTCATAAGACAGGACAGGAAACCATGTGTCTGCATGTGGAGTGTCAGTACTCTGACAGGAGGCTTCAGGTGGGTTTTGTACACTCTTGGACACCTGCGTCTCTCCCAGTTTCAGCCTCCACTGGTTTTCATTTTCAGCTCTGTGGAGTCATCAGGTGTCCTCGACCTGAGCACACAGCTTCCCATGAGACAGTCCCAACACTAATTGTTCTATATTTCCTGCTGAAAGCTGGATCCTGTAACTCTCTGGACTGCTGTAGCTGGAGTGCTACACGATAGTTTATGTGATTGGACTTGTGTTCAAGGCATTAGTGTTCTTCTAACCACCATCTTCTGTCTGACTCCATCAGGCCACTCTCTGTGGCCTCTGTGCTTCATTTATTCATATAAAACTCAAGGAGGAGACCCCGGGGAAGACCCAGGACACGCTGGAGGGACTATATCTCTGGGCTGGTCTGGGAACGCCTCGGGATCCCCCGTGATGAGCTGGGGAGAGGGAAGTCTGGGTCTCCCTGCTTAGGCTACTGGCCCCCCGCCCTGCCCCCAGGTAAATGGAAGCAGATGGATGGATGGATAAAAATCAAACCGCAACTTCACACTGTATGTGTTTGTCCAAATAATGCCTCCACAGCTAACTTCTATCATCTGCAACGTATGTCTGATACAAGAAGTTGACCAAAATCGATTAGTTTAGTGAATGCAAGTGGCTATAACCCTCTCTGCTGACGGGTGGAGCTTCACCTTAAGTCCTGTTAACAACGCTACTAATCAGTGCTAGGGGTCCAAATTAGAAACAAATGACAAGAAAAGTCATTACACCGCATTTTTAACACTTTTACATGGACGCTAATAATCTAAAAGGGTGACTTTTGATTTACAGTCAGCATTCCCTCCAGAATTTAATAAAGCAACACAAATCGTGAGTTTATTAAAGTTATGATCATATAACAGTGTAAACATTTTACTACTGATTTTGGAAAAGCTTTACATAGACGCTCTTTTTTACTGCTACATAAAACTGGCATAACAGATACACTTATAAAATAAAAACATTAATCTTCCTACTCACGACCAGTGGTAGTACTTCATCTGCTGAGAGCAGACCACGACGACTCAGTTACTTGGACGCATGTAGAATAAAAATAACTCAGACATTAAAAAGGTTCGAGACAAGAACTTAATTCAAGACTTGAAACAGCATGTCCAGAACTTTTATAAAGCTGACAAATGCTTACAGGCTAAAAATGTTTCGAACAGAGAAAACTACCTGCAACCCCTGTTAACCATCACTTCTGGTCAAGTTTAATGTATGTTGTTTGTTACAGTTTAAAGAAAATGAATCAAGGCATGTCAAACCTTCAAGAAAATCAGAAGTAGGAATCAGGGAAGAAAATGATGGCAGAAACTTGCAAAAACTTTATCAAAGTGATTAAGACACTCATGTGTCTGGAATTTACTGCCGTATTTTGACTGTGACTAGTGTAATTACTGTTTACTGTAAATATGACGTAATTCATCTAAAGTCATATTGAGATGGCTGTTTCTTATTCAGAGTATTATCTTAAACTAAAGTTCTTCTGATACCAATATCAAAAACACAGATAATGCCAAAACTAAGGCTATCATACTGGTGAGTATTTATGTCTATTCACCATCCGATACATACATCAGATTATTTTAAGATGGAAAACCGTACCAGGAAAACTGGGATGTGGTAGCTATGCAAAGCTGTGGTTTCCCAGCTGAAACCGGGTAAATGATCGCTGGCTGTCACTGCAGAACCAAACATCTGGAACCATCCTTGCTTTTTAGGTTGGAAGCACAAAAACGCTCTTCTCTTTAACAGTTCATTTTGTAAATGTTAATTTAAAAATAAAAATGATTTAGACTGTTTTGTTTTTTATTTAAAAAACGAAAAGTAACACTTTTCAGTATCAACCGACACCCAAAACCCAGGTATCAGTACCAGAACACGTCAACCTTTAACGGGTTAATGTCTGGATAATTTTGTTCACTTGAGTACACTGATGCAGATAAACCCCTTTGAATAAATACTTGTTATCAGTCAAAAGTGACTCAAATCCAGCTTTCTGAGACTTATATTTAATTCAGCTCCACAGAGAGATTTTTCCACTGGTGAACAACTGAATTACTGCTGCTGGTGTGATCGAGTCTTCACTTCCAGAAAGACAGAGATTATGAGAGTGACATCCGAGCCCCGAGTCCATCCAGTGGGTGCCACGCTCCGGCCCCCTCCTCTGGCCCATCTGACACACATCCTGAGCTCAGACGGTCCTTCCACTGGAAGCTGCGAGCCAGAATCTGTGTGCTCCCCCATCAAAGTGCAGGACAGACAGACAGCCAGCTTGTGGGACAGGATGACAGAGCTGCGCAGCAATCTGTCACCCCCATAACCATCCAATAAGAGCAGACGAAGGGGAAGTGATGGATTCTGCGAAGGCTCCTGTGAGAGAAGCCGGAGCGGGAAGAGGTCTGATAAATGAATTCTGGCGGCCCAAGTCAGACGAGCAGCCAGAGCCCTGACAGCGAAAATTTGTTGTCTTCAGCTGCAAAGAGGTCTGAGGGCTAGAAATATTGACGAGGCACCGAGGGAAAGTTCTATTCCTTTTAATGGAACCGGCATCGCCAAAACTTCCCCTTTATTACTCATGTTGAGCGTTTGTCGCAGTCAGGTTTTTCCTCCCAGTGCAAGGCCAAAACAAGCAGACGGTCTGCTCTGGGCCGACACCAAAAACATGACCCGCTACACATGAAAACTCAATGAGTCAACGTTAGCACAGGTGGAGAGCCTGTTCCCGGGTCAGTTGTTCAGCATCGTTCATGCAGACCCACGTTACTGCAGCAACATATCCACAACAGGAAGAGAGTGGCACCCCGGCTACAAGCGCCACGGACCCTCATGGCTGGCGTCTGACCCGCAGCTTTGGCTATTACCAGGACAGGGCAGGCGTCGCCACTGTAGTTTAGGAACAAGTTCAGAAATGTCATATTCTCATTCTTTCTTGCCAGCTTGGAGCTGAAGCGGAGGCTTACCAACATTCCTCTGTGGCTGACAGCTCAGCCCCCCCCCCAGTTAATGACTAATCCTGCCGTAATACCATCAGCGTGATTGGTTCAAGCTAATTACACTCGCTGGGCTCCTGGGTGCTGAGTGGCTGCCTGGGGGGGCGGGGCGGGGCGTGATGACGTCACTGAAATGTTTGTTTATTAAGCCAAAGACACTGTTTCCAGTTAAATTATAGCGTTCATCACTGGCTGCAGTCACACGGTGACCAGTGCAAATGAGCCGCCAAAATAAAAGTCAGGCATGAAGACAAGTTTCTGAGTTTGTTTGGACAAAGCAAAAATGCACAAATTACAGGCACCCAATAAACAATTTCAGTTTAATTCAACCCATGTGATGCATCGGCCATCCTGATAATTTGTTGTAAATAAAGAGTTGTTTACATACTCAGAGCTTCCTGCACATTTCCAAAATAACCTGACTAACAGAAACCACTGGAACGTACGCTGCTGACTCCGATGAGCAAACAAAGAAACTTCAGGTAAAGCCATTCTTCCTAATGGAGCTCTGACAGGCGTCACCTGTATTTACAACTCAGAAACGGACTCAACCCAACCACGTTAGAAGTAAGGATTGGCAGGCGGCAGCCCCACGCTGCCACTTTCACACAGACATTTCAAGGGTGGGATGGGTCGGGGGCTGCTGAGCTGAAACTCAGTGGTTTAGAGTGGGAGGTGGGGGGCAAATAAGGAGCGCTACAGCATGGATACAGCTAGAAAACGACTCAAACAAAAACAAGGACGAATCTCCAGTTAAAAGCATTAATTCTGCAGGTTGTTACTTCGGTGTGACCGACCATCAGTCCTCAAGATCAACTCGGGCAATACACCAGAGGAGACAAACATCCAGCTGCACAAAACACATCCTCCATCCTGCTCTGTCAAACTCAAATTTGTTTTGGTTTTTTTAGGCAGGACCTTTTCTTTTTTTCTTTTCATTCTGGATCGGACCCAAACTGTTGTGCTTTAGTTACGTTAGCAGCTGATTTAAAACCGGCTCATTAGGGCACATTATCACCGGGTGACAGCTCACTGCACTCTGGAACAAGTTCATTTAACCAATAAAAATATCTTTCTGTGGTTTGGGAGGCAGCTGGCTGTGGTTTTTGGCACGTGATGAACATTCCCCCAGTTCTTCCAGCTAATCTGCTCCGTTTGTGTTGGAGAATGAGGGAGACTCAGAACTGGACGGTCAGAGGCAAAAAACCCAGAGAAATTCCTGAAAAATAACCTTCAACTTTTCAACAAGTCTATAAAATCTGAAATAATACGAGAACAATTACAGAAACGAATTTTGCTCAGACACATTTGTTCGTGTCAGAGAATCTTTGAAGAAACGTTTTAGTGGAGAAAGTAGCAAAGGGTTGTGGTGACTGTCTGACTTAACAGCAAATCCTGGAGGTCAAATCTGCTGCAACATCCTTCACTCTTCTCTTTAAAAGATTTGGATCCAATCATGAAACTCCCACTACTGCACTTGTTTACCACTGTATAAAGAAAACAGCTTAAAACAAACAAACAAAAAACAACTTCCATCAAGGCAGCAGGAGGCAGGTTGTCTAAACTGTCCCAGTTGATGTTGATTTGCTGTTCAAGGTCCGGCCCAAACTACAAACCCACAAACTGATCAGCAGAACCAGCTGGTTGATATCGATAGCTGTATCAATAAATCCCTAGTTGACTTGGTTTGTTTTTGAGTCTCCAAAATGCAGAACCCTGAGAAATCCTGTTTTTTTGGGGGGGGTCAGTCAATGCATCAGTGAAGAGAAACCCAAAGTACAATGCAGTTACTTGTGAGCATGGCTGGGATGCTTTCTGACAGCAAAAGGTGGCGATTTGTGCAAACTGGATGGTAAAAATAAACCAATTAAAAAACTACCATGAAAAACATTTGGGAAAAGTTAAATCATTAAAAAGTGCAACATCCTGCTGAGTATGACCAAAGTTATTCAGCTAACAAAGGCCAACAGACTAAACATAAAGACACTGAAGTACTTAACTTGTGGCCTTTTCTCTCTTTTATTGGTTGATCACATTTTTGTATATGGATGATTATAGAGCTTTTTAAAAAAAAAAAAGAAAAAGAAAATCTGATCTGGCAGGTCAGACATTACAGGAAATTACAACTTCTGCATCTGTGTCCAAACTCTGACAGTCAACCAGTTGGTAAGGACGCAAACAGCAGAACAAGGATCAGAGTCACCGTGTCTGCCAGCTCATTTTATCGTGCTAATATCAGTGTTTTGAAGCACATTTCCACGTGCACGAGCAGCTAGTTTTCATTTGTAATGAGTCTAACTGGAGCCTGACCCCGAGGTCAGTCCGTTTCACTTTCGTCTCCTCAGCCGTCTACCATGCTGCTGGTTATACACAGTTCTGAGGCTTGAAAGGGAAGAATATGAGCTAATCCAGTTATAAAGAAAGGGTTTACAGAAAAGGCTGGAATACGTATGAAGCTATATCACTATACAAGGACCGGTGCAGACAGATCCTGTTTTAGTGGATGCCCGTCAGAGAAGCACAGATTACAAGCAGCAGAGGAGTTTTTGCCAGTAAAGGTGTCTCAAGATCAAATTAGATGTCCAGATGAATCCTGAGCGGCTGAGAAGAAAATAACAGGATGAGTCATGCAGTTCACTGCAAGCATGATGACATGACAGCTTCTTGGCTGAAAGAAAAGTATGTTTCACGCTGCTATTACTGAAAAGCCTGGATGTGCAAATGGAGAAAAAAAACAAACAGAATGATTGCTCAAGTAAACAAAACGACACCAGTAAGCTGGTGCAAGAACAAAAATGCTTCTTCTGTCCTTTTCCAAAATGTTCCTAATACAGAGATGAGGACTTCAAGCTGGGCTGAGAAAAGGGACCGCATTAATGACTTCACTGTCCAGATATGCCCACGTGTGACACCGGGCCCGGTCCACTGGTGGCTTGTTCTTCACTGCTGATGATAATGACTACACTACAAATATCTCAAGTCTGAGTACATGTGTTCACTTTAGAGTTTCCTACAGATGCACAAGATGCTTACAAATGTACATTAACGTTAATATAAAGCTGATCCTCCAATAAAGACGACATACTCCAGCCTGTTTCATCTCGATAGTCTCGGTTGTAGCGTCTTCCCGGCTCACACACGGTACTAAATTATGTGGCTCAGAGCAAACACTTCTAGCAAAGATAAAAACACAGCAGGACTAATTTTAGCCACGGTACTGTAAATCCCTGGGCTGCAATGGGAAAGGATACACCGGCGGTCTTAAGCACCTGTTGTGAGCTGTGAGTCATGTTGGCTCGGTGACAATAATCCTGGCTGGGAAGAGTCAAAGTGGAGAAAGGCACAAGAAAAACAAACAAACAAAAACCAAAAACCGGTCTGGACACAAAGTGTAACCATTCTAAGTATTCTGGTCCCTGCCGTGTGGGCGCATGTTCCACATTCACTCATCAATTTTCACACACAAATCAATAAATAAGACTACAAGACAAAACAAAAACGTGTGGGTCAGTAATTATAAAACACACCTAAACATTCTGTCAGCATGTACCTGTTTGTGCTTTAATGCATGAAAAACAGCATTTTAAATACCCACTGTGTGTGTTTTTTTCTCAGGTCAAATAAAGTCATGAGTGGGAACTTTGTCCGCCATTATTCACCAAACATAAAAGCCATTCTAAACTTCCTTTCATTTAACAAACAAGTGTAAACAACGCCACCTGTAGCGGCTGCATTATTTTCACTTACATCTCTGTTTCCTCACATAAGCCTTTTCACAACATATTTGTAGTTTTCTTCAGGAAGTTGACCGGTGGTGTCGGTAACATGAATGATGCTGCAGTCTGACTCAGATGGTGCTGTTAATACCAGGTGAGACTCGGTAGCATTACACTTTCATCATGGTGAATATTTTGACTTGTGACAGCAAGAAAAGCACAAGTGTATTTAAAAACCTGTCGATTTCCCCAGAAGAAGGTCTTGGCTGACTTTAGAGGACATTTAACTGGACTGAGCCATCGTTCATGTTATTAACTCCTTTCGCCACTATGCCAAGTCAAAAAATCTAGTATGGACTTTGCTAGAACGCTCACCATGAGATATAAAGTTTATACTCTGGAAGCTAAATTAACTTCATCAATCTATGTTGTTATGGGCTGATCTTTTGTGTCTTTCCCTATATATTAAATGTATTCTGCACTGGGTTGGGACTGAAGTCAGAATAAATCAACTATATTTGCTATTTATTTCTAACTTGAGTGAATCAAGAGTACAAATGTTGAACGCTACTTTCTTCTAGTAGGACTGATATCAATTGTATTTTATCAGTGACAGTACTATTGATACTGATCTGTATCAATAGCCATCAATTCTACTCTTTATATTTCAAAACAAAACATAAAATGAAAATGAAAATACGTGAAAATCTTAATACAGGAGATTTTCCTGTAAATGTGGCTCTAGAAGCTGCTGAAATGAAGAAGTGTGTAAAATCAAGTGATTTTATGTTTGAAGTAAAGGTATTTCATGAGTTCAGCTAAATTAAATAGCTGGTTTGCATAAAATTGTTTAGTTTTATACACTGCTTCTGCACTGTGGCTTAATTTGTGTTAAATACTGTAAATAATGGCATGGTTTTTCTATCATTTATATCAATTTTAAAACCTTATAAGAACTAGGTAATGTTTCATGATACACAACATTTGGGAATTAAGAGGGTATACTATGTTTCCAAAAGGGTCTTTGCTTGTAAAATCCCCCCAGGAAATGAACGACGACTTGAACTGTTTTACAGCCCTGCTGGCCAAACGTGTGCAGACACGAGACCAAACGGCAAGAACACGCAAGGCCCATCCATGTATCCAGCTCATTCGGTGCCCGTAGCTCCTTATTTTCCACCCCGCTGCTCTGAACGGCGTAGCGCTTCGTTCGGCAACCGTGCAGACGAGGGTCACAGTAACAGAGTCATCACGGGAGGTGTGTGAACTGGATCGGCAGTGAGGACGGCTGCAAACTCTGTCAGGGAAACTTCAGAGACGCGGGAGGTGGGCTGTCTGACGGTGGCGTTCAGGTGAAGAACAAAAAAAAAAGAGAGAGAGAGAGAAAGCATCACAAATGCGTGGTGTAGTAGCCTCCCGTCATGTCCAATCAAATAACTGAATATGACGCAACAGTCCAGGCACAGCAGCACTGTGTTCACATCAATATGTTGTTTTCCACCGGGAATCAGCAGCAAAAGTTACAACAATACACCCCCATCACAGGGTGTGAGCACCAGACTGTGACGGGTGTTGGTGGACATGATGGAGCTGGATGGAGCTGGCCCGCTCAGAGGTCCATTGATGCCGCGCCACATGAAGTACAGAGACAGCTCGGGCCACAAAGACTCTTGGTACAGAGGAAAACAATGGTCGGTCAGCCCAGTCACTACAGCAGGGCAGCTGACTAGGGCAGGAGCAGAGAAGAAGCAGAGAAGGGGAAGAATTAAAAACGGGTTTGAAGAGAGGTGTTAGGTGTCACATGGCTCCTGTAACTGGGAGGGAATGGACAGAACTGCAGACAGAAAGACAGGGAGGACAGGAACAAGAGAGAACAATGAACCCTCAGTAGGTAGACCTGACAACTGCGATTATAGCGGGACGGCAGGGAGGCTGGGAATAAGCCAAGTGTCTGTTTATTGTTGAAGCTCAATCTTCTCCGTCATTCGTTTTCAGGGGACATGAATGAGGTGCATAAATGGCATGGCTGGAAGGAAGAGAGGTCAAACCTGTTCTAAGTTAAAGAAAAGCTTTAATCAAGATAAAAAACACCTGTACCAACAGGCGTAAGTGCTTGTACGCAACCCGAGGGCCCTGTCACATCCAACGATATCAACCGCCTTCACTGACAGAGTCGGTCTCGTCAGCGGCCCGTTCAGCTCTTCAACTGTATCTGCCCTGCAGTTAAATGAAGGTCAGACTCTCTGTTCTGTCTATGAATCAATTATGGATTTCTTTTGTTGCCGAGAGGGGATCCTGAAAACAACCATCAACCTCGTGTTCTTCTGTAAGCCAAGACAGACAGCTAAGGTCTCCAGAGATTTCCTAGCACTTTCAACGATGCTCTTCTCCAGCACCATTCAACCTGATAGATACAGATGGGTAACAGACTGAAGTAAAACCCAGAATTTTTGGGCCCAACAACTGTGCCCCCCCTTTTTTTTGCCATGTGATTGACGGCGTTTCATCTGTCTTGCAGAGGTTCAGAGAAACGATGTCGATGAGTACTGAAGCTGGTCTGGTGTCACATGGTGGCTCAGCACACTAGAGAGCATCCATAACCGTCTTCTCCTGCATCAGTGCTTTGTTTTTTAGAGGTTTTTTTGTGGAAATCCTCCATGTGCTTTCAGAAAGTCCTTCTGCTGCTGTCCACACTGTCTCTACTTGTCAGACAAGCAATTATATGGGCAGAAATAAACACCCTGGAAACCAAGAAAATGACTACAAGTGGTCACGGGGGCATTTGTCTATCCAGAGTGGTGGTTCTGTGGTATCGTATGGAAGCAAACAAAAAGGCCATTTACAGGAGATCACTACAACACTGAATGTTTTGAGCTGTTTTTTTTCTTCTATCACCACATGTGATTCATGTTTATTAGTTGTGTAGTCGATACTTACAGAGACACGCATAGACATGTACAAACATACAAAAGTGTGTGTATATTTTTGATGAGATGCTTGGTCACTCTACTGCAAGCACGTTTTTTATTTAGTGATAAAGTACCCTTAAATGGATCCACAGTCACTAAAATATCTTTTCATGGTGTTTCCTTTAATGTGTCACCTGTCTGTAACGTTTAATCAAAGTTTTAAGCCCTCGTTTTCTGTTACACAATAATCTTATGACTCTAGAAGAGGAAGGGTTTGTTAATGCTTTTAAACTGACTAACACTCCCAAGGTAAATGTAAGAATGGTAGTTATGTACCTGCACCAACACATATACTGAAGGTGGCTAAGGTGGAGCGGACAATAGTGATGGATTAAGAAAGCTCCATTTTTTGATGAGCTTTAATGAATGTCACATATTTCTTTGTAATGTTGCCTTTGATTTTATTAAAACGGCAAATGGTTTTACACGTACGTGAAGAACTGTGACAGGTGCCTAGAGAATTATCTCTTACAGACAGGATACAACTATAGAACATATGAATTATTCTAAAACTGCAGAGACAAGTTTACCTCTCCCGTGTTTGAAAGAAAAATCAAAGTTTTATGTGCAGATGATTGGTTTATAATGTGGCAAAAATGTGCTCGCATGTTTTGAAATAATCAAATAAATGTACTAAAATGGTTTACATGAAAAAATAAACTTGTCGTGTGAAATAATCTAAGTTGCAAACAGTCTGATGTTTGCGATTGTTCTAGCCTCTGGCGAAAACTGGAGACCTGCAGTTTCAGTGGGAGACTAGAACAGGAAGCAATGCCCATTAACACCTGCTCTACTTTTACCTCAGCCAAGTCGTCTAAGCCTCATCACATCTCACCGACTAAGCCTTCTTTTGGAAAACAGAATGAAAGCTACTCACAATATAATGCGGGCTCCTCAGATATGAAAACATGGTCCAAAAAACAAGAGATGAGTCCGTTTGTAGCTGGAGGGGAGACGGGTGGGTCCGAAGGAGGTATGTGGATAGAAGAAATGTAGCTGCAGACACGCTGCATCCAGACTGAACTCACACAGAACCGGAGAGACCTCAGCGGGTGATTAAAGGATCTTAAGAGATCTATTTAGAGACATAAAGAGGAGCGCTCATTAGCTGAATGACATCGGTCTCTCAGAGATGTCGGGAGAAAGAGACGGAGGGTGGAAAACAGTGCCAGATGAAGGATAAGAGAGACAGAAAAAGTCAGAGCGTGGACTGCATGGCAGGTGGCCGTGCTCAAAGGGCAAAAAAAGGTCAGGGTTACTGGTCCTTAGGGTCATTAAGCCTCTGGTTCACACGGTTTACTTTTAGAGGGACAGATGCTACAAGGAAATGTGTTCGAACTGAAAAATAAGCCAAAAGCTAGTCTGGGGTCAGCAGCATAAAAACAGCTCTGATCTGATACTCAACTTTACCCAGCAGATAACATCCAACCAGCAACCATCAAACTGCCAAACACCCCTGCATTTCTTCTTCGTAGGTTGGAGTTGGGGATTAGATTCTGGACAGTTGTGGAGTTTATCACCGGCCATGTGCGAAAACAAAGTGCTTGCAACTGATCCCAACACCCCCTTCAACATTTCCTCACAGACACTTAAAGGAGAGGTCAGCCAAAGTGGATGGGGATGATGACAGCTCAGAAGTGCCGTCTTCCCCGTCTGTTGGGTGGCTGATTAGTGGAGGAGTTTTCTCTGTTGTAAATCAGAGGCCCCCCGATTTCTGGCCTCCCTTTTCTGAGCAGCCAAGCAGGACTGGAAGGGGCTGGAGCATGTGTCAATGTGGAAGAGTGGTTTTACAATCCCCACATCTCTTATGCTTCTTAACTATGTGGATGAATGGCCCACTTTGCTTACAACTGCTGTTTTAGATTCAGTTTTCAACTAACTTTAATTACCTTTTGCATTGTTTCTCTCAATTTACTCACTTGCCCCTTCATACCACTTCTTTCCAGTGTACTGAATAACCAGAATTAGTTAAAACGATTTGTCTATAAGACTAACTGATTGAATCATTCATTAATTGATCAGGGCTCTGACTGCATATCAGTTCTTGTTCACCGTTGACTATCAGGGTGTTCAGTTGGGTGCTATTTTTGTACATTTACTGAATGGAGCATTGATCCTGATGAAGCTGCAAAAAAAAAAAAAAAAAAAAGGAAAAGAAAAACTATGAAGTATGAAAAAGTATGTTAAAACAAGAGGGAACTAGAAGTTTTGTGTTAGTGACTTTGTATGTGTAGTTGTCTTCTGTGACGTTCTGTCCTCCAGCTGTCCATTAGCTTGGGGTAAACAGGGACACTAATGTACCAAAGCTATTTGTTTTCACACACAAATATTGTATTAAATAAATAATTACACCATGTAGTTATGTCTTCAAAAAGAAAAAAAAAAAAAAACACAACACAGTGTATCACAATAAATATTCCACACCAGGTTCCAAGCTGGTGGAGGGAACATGTTCTGGGCAGTTTGGGGCACTATATGCTTGGGTCTGAAAGCCATAAAACAACAAAAAAAGACTTTTATGGTCTTCCTCTTTGTGCTTTAGTTTTTGCCTTCTGTCTTGACAGAAGAATAAATGGCACAGCTGAGTCTTGTGTGCTTGAACACATGATGATTCATAAAAGTGAGAACAGAGAGGCTCCTTGAAGCATGAAGGTATTAACGTCAGTGAATCGGGTTAACTGAGAATCAAACTTATGAGAAGTTTTTTTTTTTTTTTTTTTAAATCAAAAAGTACCAGTTCAGCTCCAAAATAGGAAAAGGGGTGCAAGTAGTAGTGTGAGTCAGTGTGTGAAATATCTATATGCATCAGTGTGTGTTTGCACTCAATATAGCTGATTTCTAACGCTCCAAATTCAACAATCTCCATCTCTAGAATGTGGCCCAGATAAGCAACACCCTGCCGGCCCTGGAGCTTCAAGTGGCATAATTGCTCACATCTCTTCCTGTGTGATCTTCCACTCCAACATCACCTTGTCACCTTCCTTAGAGTGCTACAGGTTAGCTTTGCAAGAGGTGCAATAATGTGCATATTTTACTATGTGGACCTGGGCTGAATTATGATCACTGCTTATGACACTCCAGAATTCATGCCAAACAGTGGTTAGTACCACTTCAGATGACAGGCACCACAAGGGAAATGAAAAGATCGAAGCAGAAGTCTGTGATTAACCAAACACACACAACCACCTCACAAGTGTGGTCTGTGAACAATGAAAGCAGCAATCACAGGAAACCGAATGTACGATGGGCTTGTTTGCTGATTTTCTCAAACCTTGAAAATACTAAGAGCAACATCGCTGCGGTAAATCAGAAGAGAAAAGAATGTAGGTGAAAAACTGCAAATCACTTAATTCAGAAGTTAACTGATTCATTTCACCTCTCAGCTGAGAGCAAACCAGGACTTGATTCAGACACAATATAGTCGCTCTGGCTGACTTAAGCCTGAACTCAAGATTTGTTTTCAACTCTGACTGTGTTGTTTTATGAATTTTTAATAGACTTTTCTTCTACTGTTTCAGATTATAATGAAATTTCATTCTAAATGAAACAGTTTAACAAATTAAACCGTCATGTTCATGTTCATTTGACAAAAAAAATGACTATTCTGATTTTTTGGTAGAAAAGGGGATTAATGAACATGAACATGAACATGGGAACAGATCAAACTGAAGATAAGGAAAAGATGTCAATAACTCAAGCTTTTACTTGAGATTTTAGATGAAATTCAGAACATAACCTACTCTGGACCAGATTAGGTTTGGTGATCTCGCCTGGTTTAGAGACCAGTCATCATGTCATTGGGTGGACTGGCTTTCCACCCCACAAACCTCACCAAACAAGCCATCTCCCTTCATAGTACTTCAGGAACTGGATGGTTTCAGCAACCCAACACACAGAAAAAGGATGTACTGCTAAGTGACGAGAAGCAGATAACTGAATAAGGATAGTTATCGTTAATACGGACAGATAGAAAGTTTCACTGATATTACAAAATAAAAATAAGAGTGTTGTTAACAGCAGGAAGGATTGTGATAGATATGATAGTTATGATAGATAAGAACCACAGCAATGGTGGCATTAACAGAACTGTGAAAGATCAGTCCCAACAAAAGACAGAGAAAGATGATGAAGCTTGGATGAAGGGAGCACCAGGGACCCCTGATAGAGGTGGCTGCTGCACTTACACCTCCCCTATGATGGCTAAATTTAATTACTTTTGAAGAAAAAGACCAAGGGCAGCACGTTTACTCACAGTCTGTTTGTCCGCTTCAGAAACAGTACTGGACAATACAAACACAACCACACATTGTGACACAGATGTCTTTACTGGCAGTTTTTCAGAAACCGTAATCATCGTCAGATGCACAGTATGTTGTGTTCATAAAAGAAGGCTGATTAGAAACCTGCAGAATGAATGACAGCATGTGAAATGAGCAGTTAGTGTTAGTAAATGGTGGCTTTTATGAAACCTGACGGTAGTAAAGCACTTACTGTTATAAAGAAAAATAAGTCTGCAGAATCAAAGAAACAAACTAATATATGCCATAAACCAACATTATATTAGGAGAAGGAAGGACCCAACGATAACATTATGTGCGTATACATCAATATTATACATACATACACACATTATACATATATATATATATACATACATATATACATATATATATACACACACACATATATACACACACACACACACATATATATATATATATATACACATACATACATACATACATATATTATAC
>JAOWBL010000013.1:859699-883842 GCA_028564865.1 Zenarchopterus dispar
GATCTCTCTCAACCCATGGGGGGGCTACGCACGACCGACCTGCTCCGTCAGGAAACCGGGGGCCCTCGTGCTTTGTCCCGGTTTTGCTGCGTCTCTGAGCCCCCACCTCCTCCCCTTCCCCTTCAGGCACTGCCAACAAGCAGCAAGACCACACAGCAGGCAGAAGGAAGACAGACGCTGACCTCGGCTCAGCTGTTTCCTTTGAGAATCTGTGCAGATGCTTGTACAAACCACTTCTGTCATCATGACTACAGGGTTTCTTAGAATCTCCCTCCCAGGAGGTTTTAATGAAACAGATCGTGATACACCAAAATCGTTTATGTTTTTGTGGGCGTGACTGATCCAGCTTGCAATCACAGGGAATTACTGGTTTCATTATTGCCAAAGAGCAGGCAGAGTACCTAACGGAGAGAGGTGCAGGATATGTGAAAGGTGGGTGGATGTTAGTGACTGGCAGCTTATGTGGTTTGTGGCTGTGTGAAACAGTATGAAGACTGAGGTGGTAGGGGGTCCACGGGACTGCAGGGGCCTCCCCAGGTCTTTCTAATCAAATGGGGAGTTAACACAGAGCCAGTGGAGAGCTAAAACGGGGCAAAACCACAGACAAAAACACCTACAGGGCCACCGCACCCTCCCCTCTGTGACACAAAAAAGAAAAAAACAAACTGTTATTCTCTCTTGAAGAACCTTCATCAAGTCACCTGAAAGCTGAATAGGACAGATGCTCAAGGTTCATTTATCAGTAAGAGTAAGCAGTAACCCAACTCCAAATAACACTGTGGCTGCACAGATTGTGTTCATGGTTTTTTCTATAATTTTAAAAGCTTTAAAACAACATCCATCATCTATTTTCTATACTCGTTGGTTCCTATACAGGGCCGCGGGGGGTCTGCTGGAGCCAATCCCAGCCCATAGCAGACAATAGGCAGGGGTACACCCTGTACAGGCCGCCAGTCCATCACAGGGCCACATATAGAGACAAACAGCCGTGCACGCTCACACTCGCACCTATGGACAATTTAGAGTTCTCAGTCAACCTTATATACATGTTTTTAGAGTGTGGGAGGAAACCCACGCAAGCACGAAGAGAACATGCAAACTCCACATAGAAAAACTCCCGCCAGGGTGGGATTCAAAACGGCAGAGCCTTAAATACAAAATATGTTTATGGAAAAGGCAGCAGGCCCTGAGTCATATAACACCACCTTTTAACTGTATTCCTGTGAAGACAAGAAAAGAGGTTTATTTTGCCAATCCCGTTACACCCTGAGGACTGTGCCTGTGGACCGGAGAAGGAAGGACCCGATAACTAGACTTGTTTCAGGAGGACCCAACCAACCAATCACAGAGCAGGACAAGGAAGAAACTGTTGACAATAGTGCGTCCCAGCTGTGAAGCCCTCCAGTTCACTGCTTGGCATGGTGCCAGTTTGCTGCTAGCTAAACTGTCTGTCAGTTGCTTTGATGTGCAACATAATAAGTGAACCGGAAAATGGCCCAATATTAACATCTCCCCACCTGTTGTCAGATGTACTTTGTTGATAAAGTGATTTCTCACCTGTGCTTGCATACTGGGACAAGGACAGCCATCCAATCAAAAGACCTGGTCAGGCTGTATATGCAGCGCACCTATGGATGCAGTGGACGGTTCAGAAACTACATATGGAAAGAATAAGAACACAACTTGAGATTTTATTTAACCATTTACCCAGTCAACCTGTGGATATTTAAAGGGAACAACTTCTGGAGGGAAAAGTGTCTCTAAATAACGCGTTTTAATTTCTTTGAACTGTCAGGTATACATCAGACACCACAACAAACCCCAGGAGCATGGACACACCAAGACAACCAAATCCAACAGTAAAACTCCCCCGCCTGTTTGCCAACAGCCGAGCAATGACAGGAAGCAATGGAAGTAGGGGAGTTGAAAGAGTCGGGTTTTCTACAGGGTCATTCACTTGCCTGGCAACCGACCAAACAGGACGAGCTAACAAACCCCCATAAAGGCACAAAGAGAAAGGGAGTGGGTTCCACCTGCCCTGGCAACGCCGACGGTGCCGAGCTCGGCTTGGACTTCTGGATCCTGTTTGCTGCTCCGCCGCTTCTCATCTGCCCTGCAACGACTACTTTAACACCAAACCAAAAAAAAAAAAAAAAAGAAAAGAAATTGCCCATGCACATGTAAATGGAGGAAATTGGGTGTTTATTTTGGCTTGTGTGATTTGACAAGCGTGAAATGAATTCTAAAACTTTGGTGAAGCCAGACAGCAACATGGAAGCTAAGCTTTTTTTTTTTTTCCCTTGTCTTGACGAATGTCAATTTTGACTGACAAACTGGTTTGGCATGATACTTTTTGGGCCCTGAAGCTACAACGCTGCCACTCTCACACCTATTTCCTTTTTATGGCCCATCACACATGGCGTTCACACTCCCACGTGCTCGTGCTCACACAGTGCTCCCCGTGGTGGGGCGACTGGGGGCTACAAACTGATCCTCGGCAGATATGACCTAGTTTCTATTCAAGCCCGTCTCTTTGTTCTCTCCACGGTGGAGGAGGCTGCAGCAGCCTGTGGAACAAAGAACACAAGCAGCACTTGGAGTCTTCAAACAAGCTGACCCTGCACAGATGCAGCTGCCCCAGAAATGGCTCACCAACCCAGCCTTGCGTGGACTCCCGCTGGGTTGAGATTGCCTTCTTTTTCCGACTTTGATCTACCTCTGCTGAAGACGAGGACGGATAATCCCGGATTCCCGGAGTCCTCCAGCCGTTCTACCGGCTCGGAGCGATGAGACAGATACCATAAAGGTGGGAGGAGGTCCGACTTATCAGTCTGAGGAGTAGAGGGAGGAAATTAATTTCATGTTTTCTTTGGGAGAATGGGAAGTCTCAGTTCCTGCAGATACCAGACCTCTCAGAGAGATAATCGGCCTCGAAGCAGCCTTAGATGTAATGATACGTTTACACACCTTACTACGGTACAACAACGTCAACAAGTTCAAAAAGAGAAAGTACAAGTAAAATAAACCCACAAAACCAAGGGAGTTGCCTTTGACACTTCATGAAACGTGTCCAAAGACTCTTAATTACAGAGGCCACCATTCCACGCCAAAGCTGTGAACAGGCCATTTAGCCTTTAATGATCCCACTGCAACAGCTGCCCTCGCCCTCCAAAAACATCCATCTCTGCAAGCCAGACAAATGATGCGACAAGGGCAGCAGAAGACCATTTTAATCAGCACGTGCAACTGTTCATGGTCGTCTCATATCTGACAAATGGTGCACAAAATCATTTACAGTAAAGCTGTGCAGGAAATGGTAAAACTCTGTAAAAAAAAAAAAAAAAAAAGTGTGAGTAAAACACCTGCAATATGACAAAAAGTTACTGGGACAAAGGAGTCGGTTGTACTTGGCCCAGATTTAACCAAAAAAAAAAAAACACACACACACACATCAGCAGAAATGAACCAGGGAGAACAGGAAGGACTATATACATTAGAGTAAGATGATGGATAAAACAATTCACTGAAAAATCACCACAAAAGTAACACCTGCTTAGAAGAAGGTTAATTTTTGCATTGAACAGTTTGTGAAAACACGTTTCACATTTCAGAATTCAATGCATTCACACGCTCAAATGTCCAGACCTCCATCAGCTTTAGGTTATTTTGGACATCCAAAGACACACATCTGGATGTTTAATGAGTGGTTTGAAGGCCAGCCATGAACACACACATTCTGATTAGCTCTACTTGAAATCGATAAAGTTTTAATAACATCAAGCTCCCTCAGTCCCACCATCTCCCAACGGGTGGTGGGACTTCACCAACTGCTGCTTCCCCCTCAATCACAAACCACAGAAGACTGACGTTTCCTCCTGCTCCAACAAACCCAGCTTGTGAGAAAATGCCGTATAATCGGTTGGGACAGTGACTGCGTTCATCAATACTCAGCTAGACCACCTTATAAGCAATATTAATATGCTTTAGGGCTGGTCTCAGTTGTAACTCCAACCTGTTCTCATGGCTACTCCTGGTTCCATACAGACTTATGGGCAAATGATTTTATTCTAACCAGACCCAAAAAGCCCTAACACTAAACTCTGCACCAAACAAGACACAAAATAAAACCCAAAGCCCAACAACAGCAGAACCTACCTGCATGTGCTCTGTGGAGCTGCTGCTCAGCTCGTCTCCCGACTCCGAGTCGTTGCGAAGCTTGTTCGGCGCCTCGCCTGGCGGCTCACTCGGAGCAGAGCTCTTGTCGCCATCTGCACTTTTGTTGTGGTTGTTCTCCACGCCGAGTGGTGGCGAATCGGCCCGCGTTCGAGGCAACGAGGAACTGTTGGCGTGGTGATGGTGGTGGTGGTTGTTGTTGTTGTGGAGAAGAACCAACTCTGCTACCAGCTTGCAGTGATGGGGGCTCCCCAGGTTTTGGTTCGCATCCTTGCCCAGGGCGGGTGGTGTGACGCGGTCCGAAGACGGCGACGGCGTGGATGAAGGCGAAGGCCGACCAAAGCTGGACATTTCCAGCTGAGGCCTGTTGTGGTTCTCATTGGACTCCCGGCAGATATCCAAAACGGTGGGCTTGGCCCTCACAGCGGGTTTCTGGGGGGGCATGAGCGCTCGCCGTACCTCCCTCACATACTGTGCTGGCACATAAAAGGCCTTTGTGCCCTCGTCCTTCCTCACCTGCCACCAGTCATCGTTGGTCTTCTTCACCAGCATGTAGCACTCTCCCTGACGAATGCTCACCGTCTTGTCTTTGGCCTTGTACTCGTAGTCGTACTCCACCTCGATGTAGACCTGGCCCGGGGCGACGGGCAGCCCCTCTCTGTCAGCCATGACTGCTGGATCCAGCACTTCCACTCTGAGCTCAGCTGCTGTCCCGGTGGCTCCTCATGTCTGACGGGGAGAACCGCTGGGCTGCAGGACATAATAAACATGCGCTGGATGTTATTTGTCAGCTAAATATCACCAGCTAGATTTTACAGGACCCACGAGAGCTCCTAAAGCCCACACGTAGCCTCCTGGTTCATGGCACAACCCAACCTCAACTTCTTAGTCACCATATTACTAAAACCACCAATTGCTTCTACTGTAACACCCTCACATGAGCATGTGATCTGCTCTGGCACTCTGCTGGTGAGTCATTTTAAGAGTACAGTGCAGCTAATCTTCCGTCTGATTATCAAAAACCACAACAGACAGTCAACACTGATTGCTCTGGTAACCGATATGACCGCAGAGGACATCCAGCCTGGGAAACTGATCCCCCGTTGCGGAGCTAAAGGTGATGACAACACGACCCCACGCACTGATCCAGCGTGCAGTCTAGTGGCTACGATGACTCCCTGGAGGCCACATTCCCTCAAAGACATCATCCAAAAATACAGCCCGCCCTGTTATTAGAGCACTGCTCCGCAGTTCGGGTTTGTTATTCATTAATGCAGGCAGGACATGCTCAGAGGCCTTAAAGGGTTTGGGGGTAATCTCCTCACTGCATCACGTGCAGTCAGGGTGTGGGTCCAGAGACAGCTGGGTCCCTGCTATTCCTACCGGGTTTGTTTTGGGACGAGGCCTGACACCGAGCCTTCCATCGGAGACCATCCCTTCACCAGATAACCTAAATAAATACCGCCATATCAAATTCTCCTCTCCCCCCCTGAAATAGCAGCAGTGGAACGACATCCTGGAAGTGCAGGCGGTAAAAGCAGGTGCTTTTAGTGAGACGTGAGAACACGCTGCGAGGGAGGGGTACATGCGCACGGCGTGCAGCTCAAACTTATAGTGGCTGGAGTCGTCTGGGGGTAACGATGGAGCCAGTCATTAGATTTTCACCTGAAATTCTGTTTCCACACAGTAAAGCACACACACGGGTTCCCTCAGTGTTCCAGTCTGGGCCCGTCCATTACGAGCTCCAGCCACGATGTCGACGCAGGAATGAAGGAGTCTTTAGGAATGGCCGCCTCTCGAGTCGCAGCCTCCGCCTGTCTTCATCCGAGAGTGTGTTTGAGTGATACACCGCTGCAGCTCCTCCATCACAACACACATAGTCCACACCACCGGCAAAGGTGCCACAGACACATTCAGGGGTCTGAAAGAGCTTCTGGTGACGCACCAAACACCATCAGCGTTGTTTGCATGACAACCACCTGGTCCTGGTGGTCCTACATGGAAGAAAAATTCAATCCGGATAGTGCTCATGGCTGCTCTCCTCCAGGATGTAGTGATGTCACGGCACTGCAGTATAAAAACACTACACTGTTACTCCCTCAAAGATCACTCCCATTTCCTCAAAGTACTCAGGCTTTCACCCAATAAAGCCATTTCACAGACAGTGACACACATGTGGTCCACTGGAGGCGTACACAACCTACAAAAACACAGAGATTGGCCAGAGGTCAAGGATGACATCACTCACCTTGGCAGCAGCGCACAACTCCACTACAACAAGGCACTGCTGACTCCTACGATGAACTATAACAAAGATTTACAGCTGGCCGTTTCTCAGCGGAGCCGCTCCGGTCTCGGAGCTTCACAGAGGTTCCCGGAGAGGACATTTTCCTGGAAATGAATCGTGTCAGCGCATGACGTCAGACCACAGAGAAGTCTCGGGAAAGCGTGCCAGACAACTTGTTGCACCGCGGCGGTTTAAAAGGGATGTTGCACAACCACTCCGTCTGTCCATTCAGACGTTCCCATCCAAAATAACCCCACTGTGCTTCTTTTCAGCGTGTGGGCCTGAAAGTGCGCCAGCAGGACTCTATCTGTGGAAGTGTCCAGCAGCACCAACAATCTGGTGGCAGGTGTAGTTCACCGGGGGGACACATCTGTGCTCACAGTGCTACAAATGAAAAAGAAAGAAATCATGCGGCTCCTTTTGTCACACTGGTCTGTGCTGCTGGGAGGTGTGGAAATCACAGGCATTAATAAACAACACAAAGCTGGCCCAAGTGGCTGTGGGAATAACACAGCAGCAGTCAGGACTCAAGCCGGGGATCAGAACAGCACACATCTGCAGAGCAGCCCCTGAAGCAGTAAAACACTGAGGCTCCTGCTGCCTTTGTCCCCGCGTTTCATTCAAAGCAGATGTGGCCAGGGAGCAGCATCCACTCCCGCGCGTGCTGCTGCGCTCCCAGCAACCCCACGGAAAGCATTACAACAGAAGAAACCCAAGCAGTCGAGGTTGGGGATGTGTTTGGGCTGATTGGTCAGAGGATGCCTGGGGCGGGGAGGCTTTTCTGGGGTGGGGGGATGGATGGGGGGCAGGGTCCCTTCCAGCCCCACGCAGACCGCAGAAACAGCACAAAGGACTTTAATCCATGTGCGTTCACGACAAAGGGCTCCAAGCCGACATCCCCAAGGATCCCCGGGAGCGAGGGCAGGGCAGGGACCTGCCGGCCGGAGAACCCCCCCATCTCCTTCCTCCACTCGCACAAAAAAAAGCCAAACATGCGGCGAGGAATTCGGCTCCACACATGACGAGAATGACGCCCGTGGTTTCCCGCATCACCCACCTGCCACAGCGTCAAAGGCGAGTTCCTAATAGCAGCTACTGTTTGGTCGCTTCTCTCACAGGGAGGGGGCATTTCTGTGGCCATGTCCCGAGGCTTGGTGCGTGGACAAAAGCGCCGCAGGTTCAGTCAGACAGGAGTCCTCGGCTCTGCAACAGCGTGCATAGCAACAAACTAACTCCCACGCAAGCCAATAGCCTCCCACCGCAGCGTCACCGGCCGTGAAAGCTACTCACCCCGAAGCAGCCGCCGTGCCTCGCCTCCCCTCGCTCGTGTCGACCACAGAGGCAGCCCGCAGGAACTTTTCCTCGACCTTTTTCCCTCTCTGCTGGTCCAACTGAGGCCACAGCAGACTTGCAGCCAGTCGTCTGTTCGCAATCCCCCGCCTCTCTGACGGCCGTCAAGTTCAGAGAGGCGGCACAGCAAACATCCGGGAGGGACTTTCAAAGTAAAGCAACCTGTAGCCACTCAAAGGCTGACGTTACCATGTAGGAACGTTGTTTGTTTGAACGTGTGTGTTACTGAGGCAGCTTTTAAGATTGTCTTTTGTTTTGTTTATTATTAGGTACACCTTGATGATACCGGATTGGACCCTCTTTGACGACATTTAAATAGGTTATAAGAAGCCTATAGTGTGTCAAGAAGACATCCCCCTACCACTACACCACCACCACCAGTCTGAGCTGTTGATACAAGGCAGGATTCATTCATTCTTTGTGCTGTTTATGCTAAATTCTGACTCTACAAATCTGAATATCAAAGTCAATAACAAGACTCATCAGCCAACACTCAACAGCTATTTTTTTCCAGTCTTCAGTTGTCCAGTTTTGATGAGTGTGTGTAACATGTAGTCTCAGCTTCCTGTTCAGTGCTGACAGGAGTGGTACCTGCTGCTGTGGCCCATCCACCTATCTGTTCGACATGATGTACAGTCACAGATAGTGTTCTGCATATGTAGGTTGTAACGAGTGGTTATTCAAGTTACTGTTGTCTTTCTACCATCTTGAACTCGTCTGGCCATGTGGTGACAGATGGGGAAAAATATCTGTGCTAAACATGCAAAATAAAAAATAAAAAAGATTTATATACAATAAAAACATGAGGACATTTGAGATGTATTTTGTCCACAACTATTTCACAAAGTCTCTTTGCTTGGTGAATTACAATCTTGAACCATAATGTCCCATAAATAGTTTGTACAAGTACAAAAAAACCCACATCTTGTACCAGACTGACTAATTGTATTTATATTTCTAATCTATAAATTAAAACCAAACTACTAAAAAAAGATTAAAATTATGTTGGCATCTTTATAAAACATACTTATTATTATTATTATTATTATTATTATTATTATTATATTAAGTGATTTAAGTATTATGCTTGGTCCTTAATCTACAAACTCTTGACTCTTATTTTGAAGAATGTATTTGATTTGTTTCCGGTTAAAGCCGGTGTGCCTGCGTCAGCTTGACGCAGTGATGATCTGCAGACACTGGTTTGTGTCCCCCACACCTCTCCCACCCAGCTCCCACCAGTCTGTCACTGCGGCTGGACCTCATCCGTGGGGCCGTGCCCCCTCCCGGTCCAACACGTCACAGTCCGAGGTCCCTGGACACTCCAGGGCCTCCTCTTTTAATCTGCTGTATTTTAAATGGCAGCTCAGGTGAAGGATTACACCTTTAATTCCAATGTGGTAATGCACATAAATGCTCAGAGTTCCAACTCGGAGCCAGAGTTTGATTCACATCAGAAGCGTGGAAAGACACTGTGCTGAGCTCCGTCACGGCGGGTGGTTTCACCTTGCAAGCAGGATCATGAATGATTCACGGAGCGCAGCAAGTCTTCAGTGGAAAACCCTCACCGGCTCTGTGGGAACCCTGACATTAGTCTCAGGGGGGGAAAATACTAAAATAACAAGCGTGCATAATGTCAGAATAATATTGAACGTTTGCGTGGACTGCACACGACTGTATGAAAACACAGCCTGTCGGTGGACGGAGGAAGTGACAGACAGGAGCATTAGTGGGGTTTCAGGGACGTTCAAGAACTGACATTTGGTGGATTTAGGAGACACTAGGATCAGGTAAAACTCTTTTAAAGCTCTTACTGCAGTGCTGCAGATCTTTCTATCAATCTGGGTTCAATAAAATACTTTTAAGCTGTTATTAGAACTAATGATTCAAACTCTTCAGCAGTTGTAGAGGCTTGAGAGTCATCATCTTGTACTGTTTGATTTCTTTTCTCTACGCTTTTAGTAGCAAATAATTCACCCCACACTCTGTTTAAGTTTGACTTTATTTCGTTTCGTTTAGAACAGAAATGTGGAGTCAACGCCGACAGACGAGTACAACAGTGGAAACCGCAGCACAGCAGGGACCTTTTCACCCAGGAGCTGCAGTTCAAGCCAATTTAAAAAGAAAACGAGAGAGAGGAATGCTGAGGAATGTATTCACCTTCAGTCAAAAAAAAAAAAAGAAGAAAAAATATGGCTGAATCTTTTTGAGCGATCAAGAGACACTTAAATATATTGCAAACAAATCTTTACAGCTGTGAGGGTGTTGTAGCAGCAGCTAGTGTCATACATGTGTGCAAAGATGACAAAATAAAACAGTCTACAAGCCCACTTCTAAAACAAAAAAAAAGAAAGGATGGAAGAAGTGTTAAATCAAACTAAATGAAACCTCATTGACCCATGTTTTAGTCACAATCAAAGCTACAGGACTATATTTGTGAAACAAGTGAAGACATGGGTGGGAGACACCAGAAACAGCAGAAACACCTGAAGCAATATTTCGTCCTTAAATGGGTTGATTGGCAACAGATCGATGACATGAGTAGATGTCAAATAAAAAAGGACAGAAAAAGAGAAACAGAGGCAGAGTCTGACAGAAGTAAAGACGGGACAGAGGTTCGCCAGCTTGCAAAAACATCTCACAATCATGTCCCTGAGCACAAACTTCTAAAGACCCCGAGTACAGCTCATATACCCGTCTGGAGAAATATCTGCACATGAGACCAGACTGAGAGTCGGTGCTGGATGTTTGGATGCTGACTCTAGCATGCAAACGTGCACAGAAGAGCCAGAAAAGCTGAAGCCTCCTCTGAGTGGAAGCTTGTTTAAAATGGACTGAGGAAGCGTGTAAAACTGTGCTCTGGTCAAACAAATCTACATTTAAAGTTCTTTTTTGGAAATCATTGATGCTGCACCCTCCGGACCAAAGAGGAGAGGAACCATCTGGCTTGCTATTGTTGCTCAGCTCAAAAAACCTGCGTGGGTGATGGCTTGAGTCTGCGTCTCTTCAGACGTTTGGAAAAGAAACAACAATGGAGAACGGTAAACAAAGACATCAGAGCAACATACGCTCCCGTCATGGCAGTCAAGAAGGCCTCACGTCTTCACAAATAAAAACACTTGTATCGTCCAGGAGAGTGAAGCTGTTTACTCCAGAAAGCCCAGCAGCTGGTCTCCTCGCGCCCCAGACCAATCGTTTACAGGCAGAGGGGATGCTACACTAAAGTCAAAACTACCAGGTCCCGACTTCGACATGTGTTCCTGGGGTCAAACTCAAATCAGCTAATATTTCTCATTAAATAGAAAAGATCACATGATTTCAAATCACTGCCTTCTATGTTTATTTACATTTTACACAGTGCAGCATCTTTTTTCTGCAGCTGTGGTTGTGAGTGCCCACATACGTGATGAGATCATGCGAGGTGAGCTGTTTCTGTTCAGCTCTTCCATGTAGAGGGTTTGGTACTACACGACTCGCTGTTGGAGCGGGAATCCTCAGAGAAAGCAGGAGCAGAGGCACGGCCACCCTTGTTTTCAGCTGCGTTCTCGTTTCCAGCCAGCCTTTCAGAGCTGATACGTGCACGCTGGCACAATGAGGCGAGGAACTTTCTAAACTGCTGACACAGCTGCTTTTGAAAAGCAAACACAGAGCATTATACCACTTTGCAGGCAGATGTTGCTAGGCGGTGTTACAAGTTTTGATTGCACGGAGAGTTCACAGGTCAAAGCTTTGAAAAGGGGCTGCACAGCTCTGGCTGCGCGTCCATTAAATACAGATTGTTTTGTAACGTTAGTACATCGTTGCAGAGCTCCAGGCGAAGGTTGGGAGCGTCGCTCTGGGACCCGAGCTTCTTGTTTGGGTGTCGATCGGCACCTTTAACTGCTGGAAATGAAAACAGAAGACAGGAGAAACATTACAGCGTGTTGTGTTTCTGGATGTCTGGTTTGAATTAAGAAACCAGAATTACTGTAATCTTTAACTAACGAGACCAAAGACTTGTGTTGTCAGAGTATCTGGGACAAGAGCAAGAAAAGCCCAAATAGAAAGATTGAACAAATGCTTAAAACTGTCGGAAAGTTTACAAATGAAAAGCGAATGACAAACGCTGTGCAGTAAAGAAGAAACACTGGTGAAGGGCTGCTGTGGGCTTTGTTGTAAAACCTCGATGTTCAGATCGACGGCTCTCGGGCGCCGCTTCACCAGCCACCGTTAAACGTGCACGCCCGCCGTGTTACGACCTGCCAGGTTAGTGAATCACCAGAGTTATTTGATTTGAGAGTCCGTCTGGCCGTGATGACAGAGATGTTCCTGCTGCTCCCGTCTGCTCTGGTGCCACTCAGGATAAGTTTCAAATCCCAACATGGACATGACAAGGATTACGATCTTTCTGCAGCCCACAGAGTCTGCTGAGGCCCAGGTGCACAGACGATGCTGTTAGGGTTAACCCTAACCCTTATAAAAGTGGAGTTTGATCTATTTGGGTTCCTCTTTGGTGCACTGAGGAGGATTCAGGCTAAACATATAATCTGTGCACGTCGATAGTGCACAGGTCCAACCCACTGTGACTTCAGACAGGCTGTTTCAGTGGTGAATCATCCACTGAGTCAAAGCTTACCATCAGTCAAAGACTTGCCCAGGGTTGCTCGTTGTGGATTAAACAAAAGCCGTTTTACCTTCAAGCTGGACTGCAGCTTTTTACTAAGCTGATTTTGATTTTCTGTTAACATCAGTAAAGATTTCTGTCCACACTACAAAACCCTAAATTCGAATCACATCACCATCCACCCCAACCAGAGCTGTTAAGGTTTTGAATTTTTGAATAATTTTGATTCTTATTTCATTTTTCACTTTGTTTGATCATCTCTGTTTAGTTTTAGTTTACCAAGCACATCAATAGTTTTAGTTTTAAAAAACTAGTTAGTTTTAGTTTCATTTAGTCTTTTGAGGTATTGACTTCAGAATATTTAGAAGAAAATAAAGGATGAAAGAATCCACTAACAATGTCATGCAGAACAAAACTTCTTTAATCTTTCCTTTGGGTCATTAGAGATATAGCACCAAACATGAAAAACAAACGAAAATGAAAACAACATTCTTTTTAACCTCGATTCTATTTTGTTTGAGTTTTGCATTGTTAATTGAATTTTTTTATGTAGTTTTCATCTTATTAAATAACTTGTTTTTTTTGTATCTTATTTCAGTTAACAGTACCTTTTTTTCATTGTTCTCTCACTTTTCATCAGTTATAATAACTCGGACCCCAGCTTGACTTGGAGAAAGCTGCTGGATATAATCCCGCTCCATGAGCTGGCGCTTGCACATGCAGGCGGCTGCAGCATCATGAAATGTTGACCTTAGGAAAGCTCAGCAGCGCTCTCCACGATGATCAAACCATCGTTCAAGTTGGTCAATACTTATGTTCTGACGGCTAGGTTGTAATCCAGGGGAGGTGAATGTGGACAACATCACTGTTAGCTTCGGTCAGTCCACACTGGACCCCCACCCAGACTTTTACAGTCTGAGCTGTGGTCCACAGCTGATCTGTAATTTTATATTTTTGAGGGTTGAGAGGTTGACAGTAACGGACAGATTTGGTCACTTTTATGTTCTGAACTGCATCGATGACTCAGTGGTGACTGATGTGAGCAAAAACAAGTTAGAACGTTTTTTTAAGCTGCAACTGTGACAGAAACGAATGAGCTCGCTGGTACCTGTCATTGCCTCCTCCCCGGATGCCCGCAGACTGGTTCTGGATGAGGTTGGACCTGTTGATACCGATCAAGGGAGAGGACCCGGGCAGCTGGCCTGGTCTGATGGGCTTGGCTGGGTTAGAGACGGGATAAAATAGGTCATCTACAGAGTAAGCTGCTGGTGCAGGAGTGACACGTTCTGAGAAAACACCAGAACCTTTCTGAGAGGAAGACGGGAAGATAAATTCTGTTAAAGCGGCCCAAGAACCAGCAGGGCTCCAGGGCAGCTTAGCATTGGGAAGAAAGAAAGTCTTCCAGCCTCCAAAGCTTAATCATTTACACCGTTATAAAGGGCAGAAATATTGTCAAGAAGTCAGTGGACAAAGTAGTTTAACTCAAAAAAACTGGTTATAATTTTTTGTTTTTGTCAGGATTTAAACTTGGCACAGACAAAAAAAGAGAAGTCAGCACTGGGGATGTTTATTATCTGTTTAACTGACGTTTAGCTCATCAGTTCCTCTGTTTCCAGTAGCCACGCTATATTAAGACAATAACTGACCTCAGTTTCCAACTTCACATGTATTTTAAGGGCACAAGGCTTCATTTTCTCATGTAAGACCTGACAACAAAGCCAGTAAGTGGCTACGCTGCTACTTCGACATGAAAACTGAAGTCCATCTGTTCAGAAGGCTTTCGAAATGTTACTTTCTAAATAAAACAACAACAACAAAACTGCAAGGCCTGATTTATAAGTAGCTACTTCACAGAGTTTTGCCATTCGGACCAGCGCTGCGGTTTCAGGCAGTTTTGGGTGATTTCTCTACCTATCTGTGCGGAGGGTCTCCTGCCCATGTTCTTGGGCTTGACAGCATCTTTGATGCGCTCCACCTCTTGCTGGTAGCGCTTGCGGTCGCGGGCTGCATTCTCTTTGGCCTCCTTCAAGGCAGCCTCCAGGGCTTTGACCCGCTCGGCCGTGGCCCGCAGACGCTTCTCCAGTTTGGGGATCTCACAGCGGAGGTCGGCGTTGTCTCGCACCAGCTGCAGGAGGTGGGATGGACAAGAAGAAGGCAGAAGACATGGAGAGCGTGTAGCCTGAAGGTTTCGATGTCCGTGACGGAGATTCTACAGAGGTCAGCGTGTGGAGACGTTGGTTAGAGCAGAGGTTTACCTGTTTGTGAACTTTGGTTAGCTGTTCCAGATTGCTCTCCAGGAAGCTGATCTTTTGTTTCTGAGCGGTGCTGCCCTCAGAGTCATCCAAGTCCTGAGCATTCTGTCCAAGAACAGCAACGACGCTTATCATGTGGACTGATACGCATTCACGTTTGAATTCAGCATTCACTTACTGGTTATAGTGTGTGCATCTCATTTGCTAGTTTTTCTGACTCATTTTGTTGAAAAATGTTATTCATGAAGAACCCGAGTCCAGAACATCTCATTAGTGACAAAATGAGGTGACAACATTGACCAAGATGTAACATGAAAGAGAGATATAACATGCAATTTTGTGTATCTTTCAGGACAGCCTGGCGAGTCTTTGTTTATCTGATGGAGCCCCAGGCGGAGACGGGAGATGAGTGCTGCGTCGAGGCCTGGGGTCCCTCATTTACCGCCGCTGCCTTTGAAGAATCAGATGGCCTACTTATCGCAGACACTGTCTGTTGTGTTCCCTGGATTCATTCAAATTTCATGCCGCTGAAAATGACATGGAGTGCAGCCAGCACACGAGCAAAATACGGAGACGTTTGTGTCTTTCCAGGTAGAGTGTGTGGATGGGCCAGAGAGTTCACGCAATAGCCCAACAAACAGAGCAGGCTGAATCCTACACAGAATCCCATGATACAGTGGGATTGGTCAGACACCAAAGTTACAGCCAGACAAATGTAGCGTACAGATCTGAAGGTGGAAAAGGCAGAATGATGTTGAGAAAACTGAGGACTTTTACCTTTTTGACTCTCGTGACTAAATCTTGGACAAAAAGTCTTCTCAGGTTGTGCAGCGTCTGCAGCTCCCGAGCCTGAGAGGAAAAAGAAAACCCACTGAGAGGTGTGACGCATGGACGCGTCCAAGTGACCCCACGTGTCAGATATACCTCCACCCATCTCTAATAAAGACTCTGCAGTCAGATTCATATATACATGCATGTCTGTACGTTTATATGAAATCACATATGAGAGGTATGCATTTATAAAGTGCCTTTTAATCTTTAAACGGTTGTTGGTTCAATGTCTTGCGGTAGTAAACTTTGTTATGTGAAGAGGCGGGGGTCCAACCACACCCCTGCAGCATCCCATTTCTCCTGCATATTTAATTGAGGAAAAACCTGCGCGCTTAAACACCATGAGGATCATTGGTTCTGTAATTTTTTTCACACAAAAGGTAAATTTTGTTTTAAAAAGAACATGAAGAAAAACTTATTTGTGATTGTTGCAAGTGGCCGGGAATTAAAAACATAACATAAACCTTTTTACTTGCTGCAGTATAATGTGATATTTAATGTGACACTACAGAACCAGATTGAAGTAGAATTATCCAACTTCTTCATCTTCTACCTAAGTTCACTTCATGCCAGATTTCCTGTCCCTCTGAGGAGGGAAGCGTAAAACTGTAAGACAGGTTTCAGAAGAGGCACATCCTGGAGAAGAGGAGGGGGAGGAAGAGTGTCTGACTCCAGATTCCAGTCAACTTAACAAACATACTTCTTCTTTTAATTCATATGTCCGAAACAAAGCTAGAGCTAAACACAGGGATGACAAGTAGTACTTTGTCCAAGTATTCAAGAGATTTCTTTAAATAGAAATTCATTTACGTCTTTCTATCTCTTGGTGGAGGCAGAAACCTCTCAAAGCCCAGACGAAACATCTCCAAGGTCAGATAGCAGCACTACTGCTCCAACTTAAAGGCGAGGCTTTGATTTTATTTTGGTTCATTTAGATGAACTCAGCCTTTAGCTGAAGACATACGTGTTCTTTTCTTCGTGACTTCTGCTCTGTATATTGTTCATTTACTGCTGTAGTTTCAGAGATGTGTTGTTCTGGTTTTTGTAAGATGTTTTGATCTTGCTTTCTTGTATTTCTTTTGATTTTGTTCTGTTGTTTTATGTTTGTTTTGTGCTCATTTTTGAAACAGTGATATACTACTAGTGTACACTGATTTTGCTCAAATTTAGTATTAGTTCTCCAGCTAATGGATATTGACTACTAATATATTTTGTCTTATGTGCCATTGACAATATATGCATCTCTTCTCTCCCTGTTCTTCATCCTCTCTTTCCTATCTCTCCTTTCTTGCTCTACCTGCTTGCCTTCACCAGGAGGGTCCCCCTCGCCCCCACTCCCACCTCCTCATGATCCAGGTCCTGATCGAGGGTTCTTCCCTCTTAAAGGGGAGGTTTTTCTTGCCACCATTTGGCTTGAAGTGTTTCTCCTGCCAGGAGAGTTTCTACCTGTCATTGTTTCTTTAATAATTACTTGGGGTCATGTTCTGGGTCTCTGGAAAACCTGTATTGTAATAAATGAAACTGAATTGAACTGATTACGTGTTCTGTAGCATGTGAACAGTTATGTAATCTGCAGTATGAGAGGAGTTTCCTGTCAGTTTGTTAAGTCCTGGAAGGTTTTTAGTCTGGAACTGACCAGTCTACCTCACATATGTTGATACCAGAACGCAGTGGGTCCAGGGTGGGAGTTGGTGGAAGTGGCCATGTGAGCGGCTTCTGTTCTTGTTAGCTTGGTTGTTTTTTTTACAGCGGCATGAGTGCCAGATCAGCGTACAGTACATACTGAATACTACAGTGGAAATGCAGAACGTACCATGCAGTCTTGGAAACAGCCCTTGCATATTTAAGTTCAGCTTTGACTTGCTTTCTTTTCTTCTTCCCCGACTGTCTCATCTTTCCTGCTTCCTCTACCAGTCTGTCTGTTTTTGGCATCTCGGTGAACTTCTGTGTTGCGGGTGTCTTTCCTCTCTCTAGCTCTTTCTGTTCTTGAAGTGGTTGTTTTTGATCTGTGCTGCAATGTTTTGTGTTAAAATAAAAAGGGCTTTTGTTTTCTACTCCTGCCTCCTTGTTTCCTGTATTTGGGTCCTTCATACCTCCACCCTGAAAATACTTTAGAAAAAACCCGTGTATGTAACTGACCACAGTCTCCTCCAGTCCCTTCAGGTCCTGCCTGGCCTGCTCACGTCTGTCCTGCAGCACCCTGGAGTACACGACAGAGGTCTTAGTAACGTCAGCGCTGCCCATGAGGAGAACTTTTCTAGCAGAGTGAATGTGAGGCCTTACGTGAGCTCTTGCAGCTGGCGGCTCTTCTCCTGGTCAGCAGCCTTGAGCTTCTCGTGCTCTACTCTCAGCCTGTCCTGCTCTAGCATGACCTGTTGGTTCAAGCTGCACACATGTCAGAAACAAAGTCAGTGTCAGGTTGTACCCTGCAGCAGGAGAGCAAAGCATCTGCTGGTGAGCCGTCTTACTCCTGCAGCTCAGTGACCAGCTTCTCCTTGCTGTCCAGCTCGTCTCTCAGGCTGCTGATCTGCTTCTGATGGGCCTCTCTGTGAGACTGGATCTGCTTCTCCACAGCCTCCTGAACACAGTCACGCAGGGACATGTTCTCATGTGCGGACCAGGGAGGAACTAGACTTAATATCTGGGAGGTTAGTGGTGAGGTACCTTCACTTCATTAGCAGACTGGATCTCATTCTCCTTCTCCATGGCGTTGACTTTCTCTGACAGGAGACGGAATCGTTTCACTTAATGGTCCAAAACTCTTTCAAACACAGACTTTCTTTTCATTTTGTTATGGTACAACCAACAGAAAACATCCTCTTTTCTTTCGTGAATTTATCATTTGAGTAGATCTGTATGTCCAGTGGTGACCTCTGATGCAGTTACTTACTTTTAAATGTCTGATTACTTCTTACAAATGAGAGAAATTTCTAAAAGCCAACAAATAAAACTTTCTATGTTGCTTGGAAGATTTGCATGTTTGTTTTTATCTGTCTGGCAAATTGGAGCAAATTTTGCTGAATTAAACTAATTCGCTGTTCTTTTTATTATTAGGTGCATTTTGCCAGAAACAGATTGGATCCTTTTTTAGGTTTAAAATTCTTTGTGGAATAAATTCAACAAGATATTGAAAAAAAAAGAAGAAAAATCCCTCACAGAACTACCACTAACCAGGTCTTTTCTCTGTTATGTGTAAAATGAGCAGCGTAGACCAGCTCCTTCTGAAAAACTCGGACCAGCTTGTGCGGCACCGACAACCAGGTCAAGTTCAGATCATTTCAGTCATATAGACGCATCTCCTCCAGTTCTGCAGCTCGATTAGAGCTTCAGCTGCCCGACTGCATACGGCTGCTGCCAAGTCATTTCTCAGATAACTGCATCAGTCAGAAGTTGAACAGATGTGTAATAGCAAGTGACTGGTGAGTGCATATTTAAAGAACACTTTACTCCAGTGAGTTGTTGAAGGAGCAACAGTGTTCTTTGGTTGTTTTCTTAGTGCGCCGTTAACTAAACTACATATGTTTATTCAAGTTCTCCCTGTCATGGATTAAATATCACTTAGTCTATGAGACTATGTTTCCCAGTAAAAAAACCCACTCAGACTCTCAGTTCAAACCTGAAACCCGTTCTGAAGAAAGAGGAGGTTAACACCATACATAAACTTTTTATCTATGGATCAACTTTGCCTTCATTAGATTTATTGTGTTACTAGTTTTAGCTGAACCAGCTCTGATAAGCCCCTCCCACAGCTCAGCAGGATTGGTTCCTTCAAGTTTTTTAATATATAAAACCATTTACAGCTTGGCTGGGTTACTGTGTTAAAAAGAAAAGAGTGATTATATGTAGATAAAATCATCTTTTTTTTTTTCTCTGTAGTTGCCTGTTTCCAGTGAGAGGAACACGCTTCAAGCCTTTGTCATGCGGCAGCAGAGAGGACCGTGCTCACCTTGGGCTTTGATTCTTACTATTTCCTCATTTAGAGAGTCCACGTTCTCCTCCAGCTGTCTTTTCTTCTGCTCCACGTTCTGGAGGCTTTCTGTCAGGGACTTGATTTTAGCTTCATGCTGGAGGACAGGTGGGGAAGACAAAGACAAACAAACTCCGTGTCAGCTTGTCTGAAACCAGGATGAGCAGTGTTTGGTCTTCAGAAACACCACCTGTGAAGTGGATGTTTAATTCATGACAACAGACTCAGAGATTTTTACCAACTGTCACGTTTGCCACGGTGGCGACAGTGTGGGTGCTGGCAGCTGTCTTCAGCAGCAGTTACCTGGGAGACGCGGAGCTGGGAGGCAGTCAGCTCCCTCTCAGTCTCGTCCAGCTTCTGGGAGCTCTCGGCCTGAGAGCTCTCCAGATGTTTGCTGCGCTTCACCATGGTCTTCACCTCCGACTTCATCTTGCTGATGTAGAGGCGGGCCACGGTGAACTCTTCATCAATCACACCACTGCTCTCCTGTTGCTGTGTGGTTGGAAGAAAAGATATTTTTTGGTATCTTAACTCTTCAAATGAATTATTCACTAACTCATGTAGATGAACATAAATGTCCCTGGTGCTTTTACTGTTCTCACAGCTGTTCTTTCTGCTCGACCATCGGTCCAGATGAAGCAGATGTTTGGAGCTGAGGTCTACTGGTGCCTAATTTTCTGTTCATGGATGGTTTGATTGATGCTCTGACTTGTTTGAAACATATTACACAAGTCCAAGTGAGAAAAGGTTGAGACATGTGGAAATCACCAAAAAGAAAGAGAATTTAGTGATTTTAGGGTTATACTACAGGATGAAGAGATTTCTTTGTTCTTCATGTTATTTGTTAATCCATTTTGACAGTTCTTTCTGAGGATACATCAGTACACAGTTGTTGTCACATTTTCATTTCCAAATTCTCAACACGCTTTTCACGATGTCCAGTACACCTACACCTCCAACCATGTCTTTGTAATCTGTCCAGAATGTCTTGCTTGAAAATATGAGAAAACAAATCTCTGGAAACCATGTGGCCCTGACAGCAGCAGAAGACGGTGGCTTTTTTTGTTGTTGCTGATATTACTCTGGGTGGACATTTTGTGTCTTTGGTACACAGTTTCCTCTGTGTGACGGTCCATCAAAGATGGCTCTGAGCACAGAAATGTCAACACCACTGGAAAATTTAAACATGTTTCGTTTTCTTTTGCACAATAACGTTTAAAGCAGCATCTGTGAATGTAGTTCATATAATTGTGCTTAAGCAATGCTTCCCAAAGCAATAACTTGATAATGAGGTTATATCAGCTACTGATGTGAGTAATGACTTTTGATACGACATCTGAAGGGCTGGAGATTAAATTTGTTCCGGTTCCTTGAATTGTTGAATCATAGTAGTTTTTCTGTGAGGAGCTTGTTTTCTTACTCATTTATTAATTTTTTCTTTACAAAGTCTTTCATTAATAACGCCTTTGTGCAAAATCATCAATATTATTTTTTTTTACCCCTTTAGTAGCACTAAATTACAGCTCATTTTATCTTTAGTTTACATGTGATCTCTGAGTAAAGAGCAATGAAGAGAACAAGAAACAAAACTATTAAATTGTTCTGATGGCTGAAGTGAAGATGTGAGGTTAAATTATCATTTAAAACTTTGGAAGTTTATAGAAAAAAGCCCATTACAAAACAGCAGCGTCATATGTTCTGACGAGAGGTACTAGAACAATCCCCTTCAGAGAGGAACACATTTTTAAATAGAAGCTATATGTTTGACACTCCTTCAAAAACCCTGCTGTTACAAAATGACAGAAAACTAAAACCAGTGAAACAGTAAATCAGTGCAGGTATACAGCAGATGCACTCAATCATACCTCCACATCTGTACAGTCTGGTTTTGTGCATTAAATATTAAATATTGTCATAAAAGGAAGAGTTTTAATGTGTGAGATGGTAAGAGAAATAAAACACGGAAAAAATATGAAAACCCCTGTCCCACTGTACCCCTTGGCTTTATGTCGTGTTTAACCCTGCCATATGTGACGAACCAGCGACTATCTCTGATTATATCTCATCATTTGGGTTCTTCTCAGTCCGTCGCCATGACTGGTTCTGCCTGTAACATTCACAATAAAGCAGTTCAGGACTTTTCCTGTGTTACTGGAGAACCTCTGACTCACTGGATCCTGTTCAACCCACAATCACTGGTTTTGTTTTACATGTTTAGAGAGGTCTTGTTTTCCTGTGCTTTCTTGTTGGGATGGGTAGTGAGGTGAGAGGCCTTAAAACATTCTTAACAGATGATAGGTTTCAGTAAATGTAGTTTTAATTTTATTAACTGGGAGAATATATCTGGTTTAGCTGGTTTCTGGTTATTGCTCCCTCTCTTGGTTCATCGCCTGCTCTGGGTTGATGTTTTGTTTTTCATGTAAAAAGAATAAATATAACTCCAATTCAGATGAAAAAGAAAAAGTACTGCAGTACTTTTGACAATTCATCTTTAGCTGATATAAACACAAGTGAATAGTTTGATAAGCCTTTGTTAAGCACTACATTACAGATTTACAATCACAAATACTACCTAAAACATTACTATGTAAATCATCTGTTAACCTTGTTTGGGTGGGGGTTAGATATCTCCGGACTGAGGGGCATTTGGGTTGCATCATCACATAGTGATGGTTGATCTAGAACAAAGACAAAAAAGACCATCTAGACTGAAATCCAAAGCTAAAGTCTGGGGTGGTTTAAGGTTCCATCTGTGACTTGGCAGTACTCATTTATATCACAGCATTAATGCAGACACAGTTATATAGACTGCCTTTAAGGGAACATCTTTTCCAGACACGTACGTGCCTTTCTCAACAAAACAATGAGAAATGACATTCTGCAAACATTACAAAGGTGTGGTTGAGGAAGGAGAAGACAGAGGTACTGGACTCGGCAGTCTGAGGCCGTGATCTCCCCTCTCACACGAGGTGTGAAGAATATGGGACCAGAAAATGCAACAGTCATGACTATTTACCTCAAGAGGTATGTGCAGAAAGAACCTGAAAAAGTGTAAACGTACATATAATGTATAGACAATATATATGCCCTCATTATCATCATTTCAATCAAAAGTGTTCAACTGCCCAGATCAGAGGGGTGATGGTGAACAGATGACCCCATGCCAGCTGAACACATTTTTGAGCAAAAAGTCCCTGTTTACCAGATAATGTCAATCAGGCTGCAAATGAGCTAACCAAAGACTCCTCTGAGATTATCATCTTCTAACTCGTCATAAAGAAATGGGTTTAAGGAGCATGGGCTTGTGGCAGAAAATGTACATGTAACAGTTTCAACAAGCCAGCCAGCCAAAACTGGTAACCTTGATATCATTGCTTCCCACGGCGATGCCGATCTCAGCCAGGTCTTTAAGTAAGGAGGACATCATCTCAGTGACCCTCTTTTTCTGGTGGTTGGTCATCTCCTTCAGTTTCTGGAGCTCAGAGTCAATGGAGGCCAAGGAGCTCTGGTGGTGCATGACAACAAAAGAGATCACAGAATGACAATGTGTAAATGAAATGTCATCACACTGAACAGACGCTGGACATCTTCATGGTAGCTGCCTCACAGATTTCTGGTTTAGCTCCTCACTGAGAGCCTCAAACTCCTTGGTTTTGTCTTCCACCTCCTGACTCTTCTGGTCGTAGTTGACAGCCAGCTCCTCCAGCGCCTGCAGGACCTCCTTCACTTCCTCCTTGGAGGCTTCATTCTCAGACAGTAGCCGGTTCAGCTCAGTCTGCAGGGTGTCGTGGTCACGGCGAGAAGAGCTTAATAGCTAAGGGAGAAAACAAAAGTGCTCAGTTTTGAAAAGATGTGAAAAGCTTTATACATAAGAGAAGCAACAAAATGTCCTTATGTCACAGTACAATTAAAGTCTGCTCTGTCCAAAATATGTCAGACTGGGATTGTTTTAACAGGGAGACTGACACACTCTGAGAGAGGTGGGGAGGGTTCTGAGAGGTTCTGAGAGGGAGAAGCTGAAGGAGAAGAGTGTCACCTCCTCCTGGTCCAGCATCTGCTGCTTGAGCTGCTCGACCAGCTGAGACTGCTGGTTGATCTCTTCATCCTGGATGGGGATGCAAGGATAACAGCAACGGCAGAGGGAGAAAGAAATATTAGAGGTCACTCATTTATTTCAAAAACTTAGAAGATTCCTAACAGAAGTAAGTTGTGCCATCTGCTGTCCAAAAGGAATACTGCATGTATGAGACGGTCACACTGGGAGCGTCACAATGTGGGACAGAGTTGTGGGTTTTAGCAAGTTAAGACTACACTCATCAGATCGGTCTCAAAAGTTTATTAACTCTACTCTTCTTTGTGTTTTCATCTGACTAGCAATGACATTACCAAAGATTATATTCATGTAGCTATATAAGATCAAATCATCACCATCAGCACTGTAATCACGGCTCTTTCTTCTGCAACACAGTGATCTACATGCACTCACGTCTCATGTGTTCTGAAGCACAGGAAGCAGCAGTGATGTAGAGATGAGGCCTGCTTTCATGAATTTTTCACTAGTAAAGTTACAGTGCTCATGTCAGGATAACTAGTTTGTTCAGTGCTTGTAGAAAAACTGGAATTAGAAGGAAATTGTTGGTGGTATCACTTCTATTCAGTTCTGTATTTTTTATTTATATA
>JAOWBL010000013.1:883942-897931 GCA_028564865.1 Zenarchopterus dispar
CCGATCTGGAGTGGAGTGGAGAGTAGGTATTTCTCTTTTATTTTTGTTGATGTTAATTTGTTTAGTTGCCAGTTAATGCAGCCAGTCATAGTTATTTCATGTTCAAGGATGCACCGTCTGTATAGTACTCAAGGGAACTAAGTATTACCTTGTCATCCAGCTCTTTGTACAGTTTGGTTATTTCTGCCTCTAACTTATTTTTCTCTGCATCTGTGAGTTGGACTCCCGGGACACTGCTGAGGGCGGGTTTGGGTGCAGTTTTATCGTTGTTGAGTGCGCTGTCCAAGGCCTGGACCTCTGCTTTGGCCTTTTCTTTGTCAAACTGCTCCTCTACTGGGACACTCTCTCCTGCAGACGGCAGCAGAGAGACAACATGAGTCATGGGATTCCGAGTTCATTTAGTGAACCTCCTGACTGCGTTTCTAAGCAAAAACTTTCTCCTTTCCATTAGATAGTGACCTCAACTATGACAGGTTATCAGCATGCGACCATTTATCAGACAAGGGAACACCATTTTCCTGTTCCTGAACTATTACTCTATAAAAACATCGCTGTACTTACAGACAAATCTATTGCAAGGTTTAAATGTAGGGAGAAAACTGGTCTCCAGGTGGAGCAGACACAACATTAGGAAGCCAGCAGGTGAGAGAACTTTAGATGTTTCAGGGTAAGTGGAGACTGGGACTAAGGGTCTGGTCTTTACTATGACTTTGACGTCAGCCATCAGGGTGATCAGTTCCTCATGTGTGAGACGAGTATGCGAAGACTTCACCACCAAACCATCAAGAATGTGGTGACCAACACCAATTATCCACTCCCACACAGCTCCCATGTGGGACGAATGAGGAGCATTGAATGTCCAAGTATGCCTTGACGTCTGGCTCATCAATGTTAATCTTTAACTCCTCACAGACTCCAACAGTTTGTGCCTTGATCAGACTAAAACTGTTTGACTGGTCCTCAGATGGACAGGAAACAATGCAAGCCACTAGTAAAGTTGGAAGTCAACATCAACTCTATACATTTTAGATGACCAGCTCAAGTGTTCAGGCGAGTAAACATCACACCTGACCTTCTGCTTTCAGCACTATGACCTCCTGTGGAGCAAGATGTGAAACTTCATGGCACAAAAATGTCTGGACCTACATGCGTGAAGGGTTGATCCACAGCGACTCTGTCTGTAAGTCTGTGAGTTAGCCATTTTTGGGGTTCAAGCCAAGGCCTCACTGAGTGGCAGTGAGTCAACACTCAGAATCAAACCTCTGAGGTCATGTCTGCCATCCTTCAGAGGTAGAACTGCTTCTGCCTGATCATTATCAAAAATCTTCTGAATGAAGTTCACAAGCTGTTCTCATATTTCTGCATATTTCTGTCAGCTGGTGGGATTTTGCACGCAGGTGGTGTGAGGAGCAGGAATTTTGGATCTATCATCTGGGATCATGTTGCACTCCAGGAGAAGGAAAAGTGACCACAAAAATTGCAAGCTTCCCTTCCTTCCACCTCCATTATGCCTGAGCATGTCTTGAGGCATAATGACGGTTGGAACTCCACTGATGCCAAACAAGTTGAAGAAGTCTGAGAACAATCATCAGAGTCATCAGGAAAAGGTAACTTTGGTCGTCTAACATTGGATAAACTTTCTGGGACTTTGGGTTGGATAGTACAATAAACACTACATTTATATTACATTACATCCCACTTAGCAGAAGCTTTTACCCAAAGTGACTTACAGTTGAAGAAAACAATCGAGTTAAGCAGCATGAACATGAACTAGACAGATTTTAGAAGAAGATCTGGGACTAAGAGTGTTGCCTCAGGTTTCTGTGATCTTGAATGTGACTTCAGGAGATGAACCACCATCTTGCTCCCCGTCATGCCTTGGTTCTCTACTTGGGCTCCCTCCTTCTGACCTCTTCTGGACCTGGGTGTAATGTGTTTATCACAGTTACATTGCTTGTATTTTCCAGCATCTTTATAGTCTTTAGCCATGTGTCCTACGGATGAGCACCACTGACAACAGACATTCCCTTCAAATAAGATTTCCTTTCATTTAGATGCCATAGGCATCTAAACGAAACACTTGGTAGGAGATGGGGCTTGTTGTGTATGGGACACCTATCTTTAGGTGAATCTGATTCTTCTTTTAGACATGCTGTCCTGAGAAACTTCAGTTTTTCTTACCAACAAAGGTTTTTGAGTGCAATACTTTGGAGATCTCTCCAGCTTTAAGTGACCTCAGCTACTGGTGATGGAGAATACAAAACTGATCATTCCTGGTTTTTTCTTGCACGCAAGTGCAGGTTACAATGAGTCTGAATGATACAAAGGACATATGATAGTCTCTTTGCATTTACATATGGTTTGCATACCTGCAAGGAAGCTTTTCCAGTAGAGGGATGACTGCCTGTGCAGTGTTGAGAACCACAAGACCCATGAAGTGATCCCTGACTTTGCCAACTGTATCTCCAAATGTAAGTCTCCTAGCTCTGAGAGATGCTGGTCCTCTTTGCTGGAGATTTTTGGAAAATTCTCCAGTTTTTGTAGCAGGATGACACTTGCTGTTGAATTGTACACATGAGCTGAGCTGAGCCGCGTTGCTTGAGTAAATGACTGTAGGCCAAGCCACTTAATCAGTAAGACAGACTCCTCTTTCTGTGCCACATCAAGTTCTCTGGGTAAGTTCTTGGAAAGAAATTTTTGAAGCCCAATAGTGTCCTGGACAATCATTACATTTTAAGTAATGAGCCTTGGAGTGGGCCATCTCTCTTCTGACCAGGTTTTTTCAGTTGGCTCTGTCATGTGTGGTGCATCACATGCATAGCCATGAAGACTGAATACTTGACACATTGGTGGAGAAACATCTGGATAGCCCTTCCCAAGCATGTCATTAACTGTGTCATCTCACGCAGGTTGGTGGCCATGATCCTGGGAGTCCTTCCCTCTTGTTGGCTGCATCTCTGGTGGCAGGGGCCAGGGATAGATCCTGGGGCTGGGCTGGTCTACTTCCAGGACCTCTTGCCTGTTGTGCTCTGGCCGGTGGGGTCACATTGATCTGCAGGCTTGATATGCCATTGCTTGGTGTTGCCTCAAGGTGGTGGTGACTGTCTCAACCCCTTGGGGCGAGGGGTGGGGGGGCAGGTGTGTGTGTGAACGGGGGTGGGGTGAGGTGTGTGTGTGTGTGTGTGTGTGTGTGTAGGGGAGAGGGGGTCTAGCATGCTCCTCTGCCCGGTGGTCTTCTTCATGGTCACTTTCAGTGCCAGTTTGTGGCTAGGGAAGGGTCTGGGCCCTGCCTGGTCTCTGGGGCCCTGCTGCGAGGCTGTTGTTGGCTGAATGGTTGAGGGTGTTTGGGCTCTGCTCAGCTGAGTGGGTTTGGATTGATGGTGTGTGTGTCTGTAGTTTGGGGCGTGCATGCGGCAGGGTCCTCAGGCCCTTGTATGGGGCTGGGGCACACATCAGGTGGTGGACTTGGTGCTTGGGGAAGACCTGGGGGGCTGCTGGGTGGGTTGGGTTGTTGCTGGATGGTACATCCTGGTGTGGTGGGGGAGCTGTCAGGCTGTCCAGGTGTTGCTCTTTGGGTGTGGGCTGTACCCTCTTGTTGGTTGCTGCTGCTGTGTTGGCTGCAGGTGGTGAGCAGTGGGCGGCAGCTGTGCTGGTGCTGGTTGTTGCACCCGTTTACTAGCATGCCTGTCTTCTACTGAAATATGTCTCATCACGAGGACACATTACACAAACTCTACAGTAATCACCACACTACACACACCACACCCATCACTGTCTTGTACTTTTGTGTTGCACATTGGTGGTTTTAGTCTTCCTTGGCAGAACTAGGAATTCAGATGTTAATAAAATATGTGAGATTAGACTGTCAAGGAAGACTGGTGAGGGACACACACCCCACATTAATGCATCATACGAAAATATCTGCTGCAAGATCAAATATATATGCACACCTTGGATAAAGGTTTTACCAAATCATGGTACTAACCATTAAAATATACACAGACAAAAAAAAACATGAACTGCGTCCACCTTTTAAACACAGCTTGGGCAGAAGATTCTCTGAAGGTGAATCGATGTGAACTGCGTTCACTAGAACATGCAGTGGTGTCATGAAATGGGCCCGCACATACTCACTAGTGTGTGGAGACTGGTCTCCAAGAGCAATCTGGTCTAATTCTTCCATTTGCACTGCGGCTTCGTAAGCTGCTGCCTCAGCTGAAGCTGCTGTAGCACTCCTCTCTCTCTGTAGTACATACAGACGGGCTTCAAGCTTTGCTTTGCATTGCGCTGCATCAGCCAACATCCTTTGATGCTCCGCTTCAAGTTGAGCTTGTTTCATCATCATAGCTGCTTCTTTTTCAGCATAGCTGACCTGTATACGAGCTGCTTCAGCTTTAGCTCTTGCTTTGATCGCTGCTGCACTGGCAGAGGACCTACTTGATCTCCATGGTGACCCATAGCCTGAGACTTGGGACCTGATCTCATACTTGGTCTGTATTTGGTCTGTGTCATTTTGTTGCTCCATGGAGGCTGTGTTTGTCCTCTTTTTGCAGCTTACAGAGATCTGGAGATAGTGTTCTGGTAACAGTTTGATCCCAGCGTCTTAGCCCACTGTGTCAGTGTCTTCACTTTTATCTCATCACGACTCCTGAACAAGACTAGACAAATATGGGACAGACATTCCAGTTAACTCGTGTTTTAGGTAAGCTGTGGCTTTACATGCCATTTCCTCTTCTTTTTTGTAGAACTGAAAACACGCAAAACCACACAGCAATTTTCTGTACACAATAAATGTACATAAATTAAAAATGATTAAGTCAGTAATTACCAATATTATTAAAATGATTCTAGAATGCTTTTTAAACTTTCATGAATTAAACCATTTATCTTCATAGCGATAATTGAGTCAAATGCACAAATATAAATGCTACAGTCATTAGCTTAACAGAAGCCAAGAAAAACCTGCTTCTTTTAGTTAGCTGGTAAACTCAAGTCAAGCAATCAATATGTGTTCATCTTCAGACAATAGCAGAATATTTTCCCTCTCAATAACTATTTCTCTATAAAGACATTAATTTGAACAATAGTTCACCTCTGTACTTACAGACAAATCTTATTCCAAGGTCAAAGGTAAGGAGAAAACTGGTTTTCATGCACACTGTAGACTGCTGCTTTTTATAATGAAAGCAAACTGGAGGATGAAAGTGAAACTTGAAGAAAACAAAACTGAAGATTTGCAACACCACCAAATGTCTTGTAGGTGGCAGTAAGTAAACAGGGGACAACAGAAAATCTTATCATGATTTTATATTGTTGTAGTCATTTTCTGTGGCGCTCCATTAGATACGTGATGACGGTCATAAACTCTGATGTGATGTGAATGAAGGAATCATCTTGCTCATTTTTAAATAGATCTAGATCAGTATTCTTCATTGTAATATGAAAACAAAGGATTCATTCTTTAGATATGCACTTTTAAGTCCCAAATAACATCCTTGTGTAGTTGTAGCAAACAAAGGCATTTTCTTGCTTTTTTGTGATATCAAAGTCAAAAATATATATTTTGCAGCACACTCAATATTTTCTACAGACTTTTTTAAACATAGTTTTTGTGTGAGCGTTTTGTGTCGAGCCCAGCAGCTCGGCTGACCCACTCCAAGGCTCATAATGCAGTGTTTGTGGAGCATAAAAATAAGAGCTGCTGCTCCGGAGCTTGTGGACCTTACCTTTCCTCCAGCGGTTGAGCTCATTCTCCAGCCAGGTGACAGTGTTTTTCAGCGTTTTGTTTTTTTCCTTCTCTTTCTCCCACTTGCTCTTCCACTGCTCTGCGGTCAGCTCCACGTTCAGACTCACTGTGTTCTTGATGGTTTTCGCTCTGGTGAGAGATGATGATGACAAGCTCAGCTGGATACCAGCAACCTGCAGCAGCTCTGACTTTGGTTTCAGTCGAGAAAATAGTAGCTGGCTGCAGCTTTGCAGTCCCTGTCCTCAATCCCGTCTTTTTCAATCTCCTTTTTCAGACGAGTGAAACATGAGTGAAACACAACTGTAGAGCGATTGTTTGAAAAGATGTAACTAACTACGCAGTGACTGGTTAAAGAAACACAGAGGCTTGTTTTCATGGAAGAATATTTCACTTACATTTTCTAAAAATACTTGATTACTTTTAGGAAGTCTCATCTAGCTTTCATGGTAACCCGTCTCTGCTGTCAGGAATGACCATCCAAAGTTGTGTTTTATAACAACTGCATATTGCTTCATGGCACAAAGTTACACATCAACAACAACAAAGCTAGATCACAGAGAAACAGGGGACATCTCGGCAGAGACGACTAAGACACTAAATGAGAGAGCGAAACCGAACAAGAGGAAATCTTGGTTGTAAAAACACCTTAACATCTGACATTTGCACAGGTTCCTTTGAACTATTTCAACGTACAAAGTGACACCAGAACCCTCCATTACAAATAAAGCTGGTAAACAAAAACAGGGGCATATAAACAGGAGTGTGATGATTTGTGCGTTTAGTTAGTGTTGGTTATCTTGTTCTTTTTTTAAATGATTGTACAACTATTTTCATTCCAACGTGCTCCATGTTTATTGTCAACTCCTATTTAAAGATAATAATGTGATCAGGTTTATTATAAAAAAGACCAGAGGAACAACTCTATTTGTAAACTTTTTTTTCTTCACTAAACCAAACCAGAGACAGGAAGCTGTCTTCATGTGTAGCAGCCATCTACACCAACCACCTCCATCCAACTCAGGAGGGGTAAATAAACATAGGGACCTTCAGAAAGCCACTCTGTCACCTCATGTGTGTGTGTTCGTGTACCTTTGTCCAAACAACAGTGTAGACCTGGTTTCGGCATCGTTGAAAGAGGAAGGTGAGCAGCAGATGACCATGGTTGTCCGACAGTTTCCTCCCAGCGAGTCCTGCAGGATCCTGGTCATCTTGCTGTCCCTGTACGGTACGTAGGTCTGACAGAGGACAAGCGCCAGAAATCAGAAACCTTCATTGTGATGACACTTCTGGATCACACCGCTGCCTTGTTTACAGAATAACTTATTTCCTTGCATCTGGGCTTGAGTCCTACTTTTTAGTAGTAGAAATAAATAGTAAAGAAATGGATGAATCCCCATGGTAGGTTTAGATTAGAGTTCAGAGTTATTTTAACAAAACATCATCATAACAAAAGATTCCATTGTACTGATTCTGACATGCTATTAATATAGAGCCAGGCCAGGACTCATTAGGTTTTACTTTTTTCACACACTCAGATTTGAAACAAAGTCTGCATTAGTTTGCATTAATATCCCTCTGAGACCTCTGAGAGGACCAATAAGAGTTAACTGGGAACAGTTATCGCATCCTTTTGTTTTGTTTAAATTACAGTGATAAAGATTTAGTTAGAGTTTGGGAAACATTATGGACTGGCTTAAAATAAGCATGTCATCAACCTTAGAAACCTTTATTGTTGTGGTACTAATAAGAAAGACAGGACTGAGAGGTACCAAGATGGCAGACGTAAACATTTTACACTCCTTCGTAGCAAGGAAATTTTGTAGCGACCCAGACTGAAGCTGGGGAGTGGGTTTGGGCCTGATGCTGTTAACCAGAGAATGGCCGTTAGGATTTGCTGCAGGAACTGTGAGTTATGTTCGTTATTGGTTCTGATATAAAGTAAAAGAAGCTAAACATCTGGCATTGTCTTGGCCTCATTGACCACCGTTACCATACTGAGACCTCTCTTGTTCTCTTGTGAATGACATGTTTTTGTGTATATCTCAAAGAAATCTTAGCTACTGAAAAAAAAAAAACAACAACAACTGCAAATTAAATAAGATGACATATCTTCTGATCTGCATGATTTCCAGACTTCTACTAACTGGAGCTGTAACTATACAAAGCTGATAAAAATGAAATGTTTTTGTACTCCAGTGTACTCTGGATTTGATTGTTCACATAACATAAAGGGCAACAATGGACACCTATTTTTATCAAACAAGTTGTTTTAGTCGGAGGCCTCTTTAGATCTGTGGCTGTAAAGACCACTGCACAGTTGAAAATAAACGACAGCTCTGGCTCCAGCCACTCTGATGCATCTCTTGTGCGTGTTACTGTTGTTACAGTTCAGCATATCAGCCCCTGCCTCCACTGTTAATTTTTAATGTTGCATGTCCATGTGAACCCTGCCTTAGGGAGGATAATCAAAATTAGGTGTTGGAGTTGGAAACAAGCACTTCAAATAGTTTCCTTATTTGACTAATCCTGTGAAGCGCCTTAAAATATAGATTGTCTAGGATAAGCAAAGGCAAGTGTCCTGTGGTAAAGAATATGTGTTAGGGCTGGGCCCTGGAGAACCTTAGTCCAGCCCAACCACCGGTCAATACATGAAACCCCAACATACCCACCCAGAGTGAAAGGTGAGATTGATATGGCGGTTTCCTGACATGTGATGCTGCTGATGGCCACAAGGTGGCGACTCTGAAACAGCTCTGGCTCTAATTTACTCCCATTCAAAACTTCTGACATGTAATACAAAATGAAAACATGTTTCCCAAAAGTCATTTTGGTGTCATCAGCCAAATAAACTTCAAAAGTCCAGTTCTTAAACCTGTGGATGATGTCATGATGGTTATGTCCATCTCTTGGCCTATGTTCACCTGTCAGTCCAGATCGGAGTTTTGATCATGTCCAGATTGTATCTACATAGCTCTGACATCTGAACAGCCAAAAGTCTGATTAAAAACACAAATGCAGTTTCTGTTTTGACACAGTGAACACGTCACGATGGCAAGAGTGATCGGATGCTGAAATCAGGAAGTTCACGGTAATCTCCTCCGTTTCTGGGGCTTTTCTGTAATATTTGCAACACCTCTCCATATGGCCATCGAGACACTAGCAAAGCCAGTTCATCACCTTCCACTTTGGTCTGTGTCCATCAATTCTATGCATGTAGGTTGCCATAGCAACTATATTGATTAGGGAATGTCAGCAAGGATGCTCAGATTCTTATTTCATTTGCCCAGAAGTCAGATTTAGCTTGCAAACTGACTAGCTTCATAAAGTCTTCTGTTGTAATGTAACCTGCACATAAAACTTATGTTAGCTTTATTTTTTTTATAGGACTGTCTGGTTACTTGCTAATCATGTATGACTAATCAAAATGTTCTATTTGAACATTTTCCTCTTCAGGAATATGACTTTCAAATGTTTTGATCCCATTTTCGATACCAAAGGGAGTATTGAGTGCGGACCCCTATTTTGGGACCAATTCCTCTCCTTTTGTTTGAGTGAGATGGGCTGACAACTGTCTCACCGAGCCTTCTGCCAGCGCCGAGATAACATTTCCCAGAGAAGACAAGGACTTATTGATCATCTTAGCTTCATCCAGCACTGTGCCCTCTGCTCCAGTTTTCCCCACCTTAAAACAAAGACATGAAATCTCATGAGGACTCGTATGTGGTTGACTCAGTGTCTGATTCAAACAAACCATGGTGTTTGATCAAATCTCTCTAATCGTTGCCAATAATCTTCTTCACCACTGCAAAAATGCAGCTGAATGTTACAAAAATAAGGAGACATATCGTGTCAAACCTTTGAAAAAAGCTCACTGCTTTAGACTTATATTGTACGGACTCATGTTCATACATGGAAGATTCAAAGCAAATTCTTTTTGAACCTGGAAACACGGGACCACAGGTTGATGTAGAAGAAGAACGAGAGGAAAGTCCTACTTTTTCACTGCCAGCCAGATCGACGAGGTACAGCTTGCCGGTAAGTTTCTGTTCAGTTTGAGTATTTTCCTGTTTGATGTTGATGAGGAAGATGCTGTGACTCCTGGAGCTGTGCTCGTTCATGTCTGACATGCACACATAACACACGTGTACACACACACACGCACAAGAAATAAAACCGCAAGATAAGGCTCCTCAAATGTGATAAAGTTGTGTGACATCAACAGTTTCCGTCATGAAAACAAGAATAATAAACTACAGAATAGGATGAAGTCAATCAGAAGTCCAGGAGAACTTCAAGAATCCTGTTTTGGTTACGTGTGAAGCAAAGACAGCCTCTTTGCTGCGAGTGTGGTGGCAGTCAGGAGACTCAGTCAGGCTGAACCCATGAGAGGCTGTAGCGCCAAAGGCACTGAGTGTACAAACTCACTTGTGACAGCCACGTGTCTGTTGTTTTTGCCTTCATCTATGGTGTCCATGACCTCCTCAGGACTGCACACGAAACGCTCCGTACACCCCTGGGAACACACACACATGACAAGGAAACGCTGTATTCACCAGCCCCGCGGCAGGCTGGCTTCATAGAGAGACAAGTATTACCAGAGGAGACCATGGCATCATTCACCCAGCTGACGGTCTTAAAAGGACATTCATGAAGAACAAGCGATTACCTCATCCTCTTAGCATTTTTATAATGCTTCTAGTTCTTCTAGCTCGATCATATACATTGTTGACTATATGAATCATACGTGACAAACATTTGTGAGTAAAACAACTAATAGGAGAGTAAAAGTTCTCACCTTGACATATGGCACCCTGTTCTTGTCCTCGTGGACAGAAAGGTTGGTCTTTGAGACTGTCGAAGAAAATGAAGTAAGTGTACTGTCAGTGTCTGAAAAACCAGAATCTGCAAGATAACCAAAGATGGGCATCAGCCTCCAAAACATCTCCATACATACCATCCAACAAGTCTCGAATTTTATCCAGATAGATCTCAAAATACGAAACCTGCAAAGTAAAAGCTCTGAGTCAGACTCCATCACATGTGTGCGCCTGAGCAGCAGATGGTGAGACCAGAGGATGACATACTTTGATGTGAAACTCCAGATTTTCATCCATAGAGTAAATGTAGTTGAAGATGTCTTGCACAATTCTAGGAATGATTCCCATCATGTCTGGGTCATGCAACTTCCCCTGAGGGAAATAATAATGAAGAGATGATATGTAAGACGAAGCAGGAACTCCAACTTTTCAGTCACTAAAAGCAGCATCTGATCTTCTGCATTACCTCCATTGTGTGTGTCTTGCCAGAGGATGTTTGCCCGTAAGCAAATATTGTCCCATTATACCCTTCCAGGACATCTGTATGGATGTGCAGGCTTTTAGTGAGTCAGCTGTAAAAACCACATCGATCTTTAACTGTGTGCTTACCTCGGACAATCTTCTGAGCCACAGCATTGTAGAATTCCACCTGAGTTGTGTTGGACTGGAACACGCGGTCAAAGTAGTACGGTTTTCCCTGGGAGGAGGAGGTGGCAGCAGGAAAACAAGAGCTATCAGCTTCCCGTGAAGGTTGGAACACACTCATGGAAGCAGAGATGTGGTATGTGCATGCACTTAACTGTGATGCATGTAGACTGAAGTTGCACGTGGGGACAAAACAGAGGCCAAGTATCAGATGTGACAAAGACCAAAGTAACTGGCTGTGGATCTGAGGAGGACCAAGGTGCCAGGGACCTCCGTCCCCACTCAAGGTGTGCAGACATTGTGAGGGTCCAGACTGAGAGTAAACTGGAATGGGCGGGGGGTGGGGTGGCCCTCTAAAGGAAGAGCTCTCTGTTGTCTATCAATTTTTTTTTTACATTCTAGATGTTATTCTTAATCATTCATAAATGATTGATTATAGATACATATATTTATGTTTCTTTTATGGCCTGTGGTGAATTGAGACTTTAAACCATGTACGATTGAATTCCTTACCAGATGTAACATGTCTAGCTCTGCTGTGAAAGACCTGGCTGCTCCTAGAGGCAAATGAGCCTTTCAGATTTTTACATGCTAGTCTAAAACAAAAGCTTTGGGCTACAGCCGTCCCACGGCAGAGGCGTTGCCACAGCAGACATTTGCAGCCACACACAGATCTGACCAGGTGCCCTTCCTGACACCGCTCTGCGAGTTGGAGCAAATGTCACACCGCGGGGAATTGAATGGAGACTCTTCTTACTGGGAAGTAACTGCAGCATCCAGCTGGAGCATGAATCCTTAAATAAAAAGAACTTGACCGTGTTGTTCAGCAACATTTGAAGGTGACACTTACATGTCATGCAAGAGTTTTGAACAATGTCCGTTCTTGTCTTAGTACAAGTTTGATGAAATGTCTTGATGCACTTCAAATGTTGACTGGTGTATAACACTTGTGTGGCTCTCCGTAGACCCGATACTTCCAGAGCCTTCTCCCCCTTACACTGTCACAGCCGCCTGCTTCTGCTGGCTGTCCCCAAAACATGTCCAGTTACAGTTACTGTGAGATTCCTCTAGTCTTCCCAAAGTAATATGAGACCACAGCCAAAGCAACAACAGTAAGGAGCGAGTTGCAGCTACTTTTATCCCAACTCAGTCCGTTATTAAATCGTCAACATAAAACAAGATCCAGCAGGTCACCACTGAAACCGTCACTGGATCACTTGATCATCTCTATCTTGGTGGTATCCTGTTGTAGCTAACCAGACCATCTCAGTGACCTGCTGATGAGGGGAATATTTGCTTTTGACACGAGTGGGGACACAACCAGCTCCCACACACACGTTACACTATAATTTAATTCTAAATACACGATGGCACATCTTAATCTGGTTAAAATTAATATTAATAATGCTATTAAATAAAATGTTTAATTCCTTCCTGAATCAAACAATGAAATAAAGTTATGAATAAGCTAATTACCCCTGTTAAGTTGCACGTAGATGTTTTTTTTTCTTCATTACAACTAAGGCTTTTAGCTCAAAACAGCAAAATGGTCAGACTAGAAAAGACCAAAACGGTAAAGACAAAAGTTGTGAAAAAAGTGGGACTAAAAAAGAAAAGAAAAAAACCCCTAAACTAAAGAAACAAAAAAACCCAGCAACATCTCCTAAATAAGTAGGTTAACTGGCAACAGCTCTTTGGCAAGATCGGCTATAAAAATGGCATAATATGAGAAAGACAGAATCTCACACGGATAAAGACATGCAAAGGCTCATCAATCTGAGAAAAAACTGTTGAAAAATTGTAAAACAATTTCAGAAAGGTGATCTCAGCACAGAACTACAAAGTCTTTGACTGTCTGGTGACGTAATGTTACAGATTCTGAGAATCTGGAGAAATCTGAGGGCAGATGGGGCTAAAACTCAGTATTGGGCCTTAAGGACAAGCATGATTCTGTCCAGGAAGTCACTGAACAGACTCAGGAAGACCCCATGAAATCACAGTCTCCAAACAGATGTCTTTGGGTTCAACTCTATCATGTACAGAAGAAAACACACGTGAATGTCATTCAGAAGCTCTAGATGACTCTTCAAAATGAGTTTTGGAAAGCATCATTCATCCAGACGCTGGTTAATGTCCATCTGTTACAAAAGCATGTAGAGTCTGGCTGCTGAAGTGGTCCACCTGCAGACCAGACCTTTTACTACTAACCACATTTGGTGCATCATGAAACAAAAACTAAGACAAAGATCCAGGACTGTTGACTAGCTCCACATCAGGCAAGGATGGGACAACATTCTTCACCTAATGCTCCAGTGGGGTGGACACCGGGGACTCCAAGTTGAGTTGACAAGAAAACTGCATAAAACACTTGAGGAAAAAGAAAATCTGAAACTGACTGAAAAGGAATACAAGACTATTACTCTGCACTGAAATCCTAAAACCCGAACAAATCTTAACAAAATCATCCTCAGCAGAGGATCATCAGGCCTCTCAAGCAGAAACTTAACAACGAATGATTTAAACCATATATTTATGTAAGAACAGAGAGAACGGCTTTTTCTCCCACGGTTCACACTCTCCCTGCTTCTTCTACACACCTGAGTCTGCCTCACCTGAGTTGAGGAGAAGAGACCCCAAAGATAGCTTTCAACACATCATTCGCTTTCTCCAAGAGTTGGCCAAATTAACCACATATGCCACTTTTCACTACTTTTGTGGCACCTTAGAAGTTGGCTTGAAGACAGGAAAACTGCCAACGTTGATGGGATCATTTGTGGATTT
>JAOWBL010000013.1:898031-918738 GCA_028564865.1 Zenarchopterus dispar
ATTTAAACACCAACCTCTTCTGTGTTTTAATTCGTATCTTGGAACGTCTAAAAGCCATTGACTGGTTGATTGCAGTGCTCTTACAAAGATGCCGATATGTAGACAATCTGATAACTCAGATGGCCCCAATCCATTTAAAACTTTAAAAGTAATGAAATCTTTAAATCGAGTTGGATGTCAAGATAAGAGTTTTAGGAACAAGCTCTTTGGAGCCAAGACAAGCTGCTGTTAGTAAAGAGGGAAAACTGATCTAAACGGACTTATAGTGCCGGGGTTCTCGACCCGTCCGGCTTCAGGAACCATCATCCCCCATTATTGTCAACCTGCAACCCAAATCGTGGAACATTTTCAAGCTCTGAAATTTATTTAATGAACAGATTGTCGTTTAAACCTCAGATTGTACACAATTAACAGTACTATGATGCAGCAATGAGAAAAAAATTCAACAGAAAAAAACACCCTCAAAATATATAAGTTTAGCTGATAATTTGCTAATTGAACATAGAACAGGCACTGTACTGGTAAAACGTTTCAGTCCCTTAATCAAGCTTGAAACATAACCATCAAAAAATGTCAGCGACAGCCATTTTTAACAGACTCAAAAATCTGTAGCTTTGCCTGAGAGTTTTACCTTCACCTGACCCACTGAAAAGGGTCTGCCACCCACTGCTTGAGAGTTTCTGATAAAGTGTATTGTAGTAAAATGATTGACAGGTGATTGAAGTGTGTGCAGATTTTTGCAATTCTTTGGAGGGGAGATAAATCTTCAGCTTGACAGGCCCCCTTAGCTGGAGAACAGCAGATTTAAGCACCGCCCTGACAAAAATCCCACCCACATTTCTGACATCAGAGAAACTGTCATAACAACAAATAGCAGCTGGATTTGCATGCAGAACAAATAACTCTGGGCTTTAAGATAACTAAAACAGTCCAGTAAAGGTAACAGTGGTAGCCAACATGATGAAAATAGAACTGAAACAATGAAAAGAGGATGGACCCCAAAACTGGTCTTTGAGGTACCCCTCAGGCGGAAGGAACTGCAGAAGACTAGCATTCATCAGTTTGTACAGAAACTCTGGTCTGACCTGGACCAAACCAAAACTGAACCTTTAATATTTACAGTTTGCTGAAGTCGTGGCAACGAAGTCAACAAAGAGAAAATTGAAAACTCCTACAAAAGCAGGTTTTGTAGAAGGAGCATGATTTAAAGCAGATTACAATTTTATCTATACATCATGGTAGTAAAATCAAAAACAACTTTCTCCAGACCTTTTAACAGATGTTATCATTTAGATTTTGCTCTATAGTTTGAGAGAACTGTTGCCCAACATGATGCTCAGGAGTCTAAAGAAATATTAATGGAGATCATCTTTAAAAGGGTGAAGAGGAAAACTGTCGAAGAGAGAACAGGAGGCCTGCATCTAATGTACTAGCTCCTGTAAAGTAGAAAATGTCTGGTTCAAACTTTTCAAAATCAGCTGGATAGGAAAGAGGTAAAGAAGTGTCAGAGTGAGCTGCAGAGGGGCTCAGAGAAGACATTTTTTCAACAAAAATGTGCCTGTCTGACCATGTGTAACTGTAACTGGAGCTTTGCAGGACTCTAGAACCAACAATGGTGCTGCACTCGTAGAGGTTTGGTATTTGCTGAATCATGTCAGTGTTTGTTGTTTAACATGCACCAAGGGATATTTTTATTTTTTTATTTTTCTGATCCTGGTCAGGTTGCAATTCATTTAAAACAAAGAATTTTTGTTCATTTGAAAAGGACAACAGACACTCTGCCTGCTATCTTGTCATTAAATCATAGGTTATATGGTCAAATCTTATGTGCTGATTCAACTTTAAACCTTAGGAAGTGTTCTTCAGGGGAATTCTGAAGAAACAGAAAGGCCGTTTTAATGTTAAATATCAGTTTCAGTTTCATTTGAAGGAATGTCTGGTAACTTTTTGAAGCTTCGTGGAGGTCTTGTGGCCTGATGTTCTACCATCGACGTCAATGAAACTGTCACACAGCGGACATCATGGCAGAGATGACTCATGAAGGTAAGGACAAACAAGAGAGGAAGAGACAGGACAAGAGGAAATCTACGGCCTGGTCATTACTCTCCATGCCTGGAGGGGAACCCTCTGAGCTAAAAACTGGAAACTTGTCTTTTAGGTATTAAAAAGGGATGGGACCTGATGTGCACAATATTGTACTTTGTTGGTTTTGTGGCAGTATCCTAAAATCACATTTTCCTGCTAAGTCCCAGATTGGTGCAAAACACATTTAAATGTGTTGTCAAGTCCACTTATTATCAGTGACTTGGCACTTTTTCTTGTTTGAGTTCCTTATGAATACATTGACAGTTATGGGCAACAATTGTTGTATAAGACTCGCTGCTGGCCCCAGATAAACACACCACCTGCCGTTTGTTCTAGTTTGTTTGTTAGTTTCATTCTGAGCACTGATATTACTTGTATTTCATTTCCTTTCTCTCTGTTTTGTGCTGTCGTAAAAAGAGACTACTGTATTTTTAAAACACAGTGACTGCCTATTGCCCATGCTCGTTGTTTTTTAGATCTGAACAGAGATGTTAACTAATTTAATTTAGAACTGGATGGTATCATTTAACGTCAATTCAAATTTTACATAAGATGAAAGGTTCCACATACATATTTTTAAGCACTCAAATTTTAAAATTTTAACCATAGCAACTTTATTTATAACTTTTTAAAGCATTTCTCATCTCATTTAAATCCTTTACATTTGAAAACACTTAAATTTCTTAAAACTGACCTCTTAAAAGTTCATCATCGTTGGTAAACTAATGGGTTGTGTATACAGTTTATTTAAACATCTCTTTTTGAAAGTCTTCCTTTTAAAGCGCACTCTTATGTGTAGTTAGTCTGCTTGTTATAAAGGTTTATGAGGCTTTAATGTAATGTTTACCTCCTCGGGTTATCACTGGTTCTGGATTTTTACGAGCCACCAGTGATGAGGTTTCTGCACAGACTTTGACCCGCAGTGATAATTTGGAAACCTGAAAATCTGTTGGCTCATCTGAGACCTACTTTCAGGTTTCCCGATCGTTTTCTGCCCCTCAGTCAGTCTCTGAGTTTAGTTTCTTCTCATTCCAACAGAAGCCACACTCACTCACCCCAATCTGGACGCAGTCAGTCCCCTGAAACTTGGGGATGTACTTGTCTCCTCGGGCCACCTCTGAGCTGTTGAGCGGCCTGAAACGACAAACCACCTTGATGGTGCACTCCGCGGGGTCCGCCATCTCCTTTACCGTGGATGGATGGATGGATGGATGGATGGGTGGGTGGGTGGAGGTCCTCTGGTCAAAGCTCACAGAGCAGAGCAGCTGTGGTCCACGGGTGGAGGCCGCGCCCCAGCTGCTGTTCAGCTGACTGGGAAGCACGCACAGACGCTGGTGGCAACAAAAATGAGGAACTTTTCCTCCTGAAGATACCAGTTACTCCTCAACTGAAGGTCTTTTGTCTCCAAAATAAGTCAAAACAGCAAAACATCAGTTTTATTGCTTCTAAAATTCCCTCAGGTTCATTAAAAACATAAGCAGTTTGTTAACAAAAAACAATATCCGTTCATATCCACATTTCAGAAGATTTGAGAAAACTTTTAAAAAAAAAGAGAGAGAGAAAAAGGAATGTAAAATGAAATTTAAAAGTCGCTGGATAGAAACCTCATGCCCGAGCTGGATTTGAAGGAAAAAAGCAACGTTGCTGCGAGCTGAGCAGAACTAAAGAGCGGTCAGAACACATGTTCTGTGAATAGATCAGTCACATGCTGCTTCAGAGTGTAAAAGAGCACTGATCTGTGAAACCACCGACTTTGTCTCTCCAAGAAGCTCGGATTCCAACCCAAATCAGCTCGACTTGATCACTCCATCTTCTCCCTTTGTTAGTCCCTCCCTCCTGGATTTGCTGCTGTCCTGGCTTTCTTGAAGAGACAGCGTGTTTGGTGAATCAGTGGCTCTTAGAGGACACGATGAATGAAGGATGAAAGGGTTCATGGATTTCTTCAGGTCCTGCAGACACTGGCCCACTACTGTTAACGGTTCTTACAGACAAGTGGGCTGGTTGTGTAAAACACAGGGTGGACAGAAGCAGCCGAAAACACATTTTCTCTTTAACTTTGAAAGACCTTGAACAATTGTCTTATACTGCTGAGTATTTAGTTGCACTGCAGTTACAGAAAATGCAAAAAATATGCAAATAACATGACATTTGACTTCAAATGAGGAAAATCTTCTCCACCAAGTATCTGAAGGTAAACTGAGAAATATTCTTTTTGCACTTCCTGTAGTCATCATCGGCAAAACAATGAAAACTCTTGTTTATTTCTTTAAATGGAAGAGGTCATATTCTTGAACAAAAATCCAGATTAAGTAAGCTTTGGATGTCTGTGCATCCAGGACATGAGCAAGGCTCAGCAACGTCTAGGAGGTGTCAGGTGGGATTGAATACCCGGAGCTGGATCACATGAGCTGCTGCTCCACATCTGGGTTCGAGAGGAACATTCAGACATATCTGAAGTCTTTATGAGCGGAGCTTTGATGAAACTGCCCCTTCAATAAAACCTTTTGCTTGCTCTCCCAGTCTATGGAAGGTTTTTTTGTTTTTAAGGAGTGCAGTCTCTCCAGGATGAGCCTTGTTGCTTGACTCCTCTGTGAAGCGTCACAGGAAGATAGCGTACCTCCTACTCCTGAGGGTATCCTCCGAGAACTGCCACCAGCACATCTGAGGAACACTGTCAAACTGAACCTTCACTAGCAAACACTCGGTACTTACGCTGGGAGACAGGACTGGTAGTGTCAGGGATTTATTCTTTCTTTCTGTTGAATAGAAGGAAAAAGCTCATTGTCGCGACTGCAGTAATTAGTCTCAAAAGTCTGGATGTAATGACAACAGATTTATTCATAAACCTAAACCATCCTAATCCAAATCTGGAATACACATTGAAAACAAAAACAAACAACAAAAATGTCACTAATCTGTCATAAAATCCCTCACAAATGACTGAGATGATAGAATAACTTCTCATCTCAGTCAGTCAGAGATTCTACTCCATAATACTGTGGTTGTGTCATCTGCAGGTTTGTGACATCAGCTAGTCTGCCTCTTTCCAAAGGTTCTTCTTCTGGATTCAGGTCAGGTCAGATATCAGATGTGTAGAAATCTCATGGGCTGGTGTACACGTTCCTGAGAAACTGTAATCTATATCAGTCTTGTAACAAGGCAGCCTTTTATCACCAAAAACAACAACAACATATTTTTGTGACTTTGACAAACATTGCCTGGTTGCCTAGACTATGCAATAACTACAGTAGCCAGGAGGGGTCAACAGAGCTCTTGAAATAACATAAGTAGAGCACTAGAGCAACATAGAACTGGTTTTAGTAAACATCTTGTTAGTGAATGTTTAACCTCTCTGGATGGATATAAACAAAAAAAAAGAAAAAAATCTAATTCCTCTGTTTGCTGAGGAAACCTATCAAATATTGCATGAGTGGTAACTTTGTGAGTTATAATTAAAAGTTTAGAAGTGAAATAAGAATCTTGGTTCAGTAAAATGATGATCAGGTACACACTTTTATTTATTGAAAATTAATCTTAGATTTCACATGAACAGTTCTTGAAGCTGGCTAGAAAGATCCTTGAAATGTGTTTTTTTCTTAAATTACAGTCCAATTCCCAGTAAAACCTGTGCTATACAAGTAGGAGGTCCTCCAAGAGGTTACTAGAAGTGGGTGAACAACCACCATCAGCTGAGCTGTTGGAGGTTCTGGGAACTTCTAAGCAACAACAGGCTTGAAACGCTCCTTTCACACTGGAAAATGAGCAGGAGTCTGTCATCAAAGGAAAACTCAGCAGTAATGTGTACGTCAGGATTGTAGAAAGAACATGCTGGAAAGGTGTTAAACAGATGAGCTCACACCAAAACTTTGTTTTAAATGAGAAACAACGTGGGGCAGAACCACTACCTTTCTACATGTGAATGGTCTCAGCTCTGAAACATGGAGCAGTTCTTTTCAGGCAGAGCCAGAAAACCAAAGAATATCATGTAATAACCCGTCTACCCCAGCTGCAGAGGACATTCTTCCAAGCCGGAGTAAACAAAATGGTTTTGGATTGTTCACGTCAAACTCCTGACATTAACGCAGAGCAAATATTACAATATGATCAAACACAAGCAGTTTAAGTGAGGAAACTAACAAGTCGTTGAGAAATGAGCAAAGTGTTGCCACAAAGTGATGTGAAGGATCGATCGACGGTAACAGGTCGATATCGACGACAAAAATTCACATTCTTCTTCAATTTAAAAAGATGTACTACTGTTCTGACTGTAATCACACTTTAGTTTTCTTTATCCACCTGTGTGTTTTAATGAGGAGATAAGAGTAACTGATGTTGTACACTTTTCTTTTTATTTCATACAAACTGCAGCATTTAACAACCACTGAAGCCATAAACCAAGTTTCAATCACTTTCACACAACCTCAACTTCTCCAACACACACACACACACACACACACAGACCAACACATACTCAGTGGATGTGGAGCACTGTTGCAGGGAGATGAGATGCTAAAGAACGATGAAGCAGGAGTCACACAGGAGGAGGTGCGATTTAACAGAAATGCACCTTCACACCAGAATATCATCCTTAATCCATGGAAAATAACAATTATTCCTACAGCTAGCACATTCTTGGGAAGAAGACCCATAAATATGCATTTAAGAGCTCCAGTGACAGTATGTCCATGGTTCATGGGTCCAGAATATACAATACATACATGACCATAAATACTGGATATGGTCCCAACAGCATCAAGATGACATGTTGTTTTTCCACTGAACTGTGGAGGGGAAGCAAATGAAACACAAGTCAGGATTCATAAACCAGCAGAAGAAAGACATCCAGAACCGTAAGCATCGTAAACATGAGGAAACAAAGCCTAAGGAGAGGGAGCTGTTTGAGGGAAGGTCTGCAGAAACACCCATCAGCTCATGGTCCAGACTCAGAAGATGGGAGGGCTTAACAGACCTTAAATCAAGTTTGATTAAAAACAAAAAAGAAGCCATCCTGTTTCTCCACACTGATCGTAAACCTCCCCCACTGGAAGTTTATTCTTCCACCATTCAGTGAGATAAAAGAGTGGGCCAGGAAAGGAGAGGGGGGAGGGTGGGACCCAAGACTAAACTGGAAAACTGAGATTTGGCAACGCGGCATCTGGTTGCTAAGTAACGGTCTCCGAGGGCAGAAGAAGCACCTCTTTGAGGTTGTTTGTCTCCACAATATACAATTATCAGTTCAGCCACCCCCCAACCCCCGCCTCGGAGACTGAGGGTCTTTCTTGAACAGCTTTATGAACACTGCTGAAACGGAGACGAGTAGATGATAGTCAGCAGTCACGGGGGTCAGGGTGCAAAGCTGGAGCGGGGACAGCTCTCTGTTTTCATGCATGCATCTTTCTGAACATCCTCCTTTTCAGGCCATTGATAAATAGCCCTAAAATAAAACAAAACAAAATAAAATAAAATTCTAGACTCTTCAGTAGCAAAAAACAACTTTGATATGAGTATGAAAAATAAAAATCTGAGTCTGTGATCACACATTTAAAAGAAAGTCAGTCAAGAAATATTTTTATAATACATATCTTCATGCTACACTTGCTCAGTGGTAGAATTTCATAAAACGGACTTTATTAGTCGGTGTTTTAGAAAGCTGCAGCATGACTCAGTCATGATGCTGCAGACATCCAGGCTCAGACATAACCACTAGCCTGATGACTTTTCTGATTCAGCTTTTCTCTGGGCAGCTGCGGAGTCTCCTGGTGTTTTCGATGCTAATCTGAGACACATGTGCTACTGAGCTCCAGCAGCTGGCTCACAAAGTGCTGAGCTGTTTAACTGAGTCGCCGTGGAGGAGGCTGGTGGAGCGCAGGCACGCAAGCATCCACTCAGAGAAACAGCAGCAACCCAGAGAGTCCAGGCTTCCAATGCTTGAAGGAGGCCCGGGATTCAAGTCACTGCTGGTTCCTGCATATCTTCTCTTCTCTGAGGTGCTGATGTCTAGTTTAAGCTCAACATGTGATCCAGACTTCAGCAGGGACACCAGAAAACATGAGCCGGGCCAACAGATCCGTCTCCTACAGACCATCATCAGTTAACTCCTCAGCAGTGTTTCTGGTGATTAATGGACCTTATTCAGCAATGACTTAGGACATTTGAACCAAAATCCCCCCCTTTTTTTTAACAATATAACTGTAAGGAAAGTGATGATCTATGACTCCACTTTATTTGAGATTTGACAGCAGGTGGAAATAAAACAACACTGATCATTTGATCTGCCCTGTGATGATACATCCCATCCTCTGATGTGCAGAAGCCTTCCCATCTTTCCTTCCAAGATATGAGCTTCACAAAGTCTGCGTCGGACGGAAGTTCAGCACATGTAAAGGTTATGTTTTACTGTTGTACTTGGGTTGAATTTGGGTCATTTTGCTCAGAAAATATCTCCACATCTGCATAACCCCTCTAGAGTAATGCTTGAACAACTCTTCTGCTTATTTTAGCCACAGTTAAAATTAAATTTTGAGAATACGGATCAGGATTAAAACCATAGTGTTGCCAGTTCCAGATACCGGCAACACTAATGTATCATATTTAATACACGAATGTCTGAGACCTCTGCACCACCTCCGTAACAACCACAACAATTATAACGATGTGTTACACAATAAAAAAACAACAACAAATAAATAAAACAACAATGTATAACTGTTAAAAAGAAAATGTTGGGTGTTTCGAATTTCAGGATATACTACATGCTTAAAAAAATAAGGATTTTCTGCATATTATTTATATGTCAAATTTTAAAGGGTTAAAGAGTAAACGCAACAACTCATTAGTAACTGTAAGATTTAGAAACTGACTTCCACATTTATTTGCTCACCAACAGCCGATTATCTGAACACATTTCTCAACATCATAAGCTGGAACGGGACGTAGTTGAGCTACAAATCAAGCAGGAATCGTACCAACACAGACAGAGAAGAAAACGTAATACAGAACTGTGATATTAATGACAGACAGGTCACCACTTCCTCTCATCTAGTTTATAGATGAGAGGAAGAAAAAGCCAGTACCTGTTTGCTAAGTGTCCCCTTACTGTCTTAACCAAATATTCCAGGTTAAAAACCAGAAGTCTGCACGTGATACATGGTGAGGCTTCATGTATCACATGACATACATGACATGTCACATGTGCATGTGATACATATACATGTGGGGGAGATGATTCACCTCCATCTATATTAAACAAACACCATCCTCCTGTCAGGGTTGCCGTTTGGCCAAAGCTCCTGCTAAAACGGGAGCTAAGAGTCAAATCACAGCAATTTATGACATTAAAAAAAGGAGAAAAAGAAGACACAGGTAACAGAGCATTTCCATTTGTCAAATCAGAGTACTGACGTGAGACTCTGACGGTGGTGCACGCTGCATCTTCAGAGCAAAAATAAAGCTTTCCAGACGGAGTTTGTTTGAAAAATGACGTTTTGGTCAATAAGGGGGGGATAGGGCCTTACTCTCTTCTTACTCTCACAAATACACTGGAAGTCAGTCCATAAAACGGCAACAGCAAGAGCACAGAATAAATACCTCAAAATTCATCAAAACATGTTCCAGTTCCTTGGTTTTCACATTTACAACAAATACAGTACTAGATTATTTCATCAGACAAACGCATATTATTGGTTTGTATTTTCATATGTACATCCTCAGTAGTTCGATAGCATTTCAGCACAACTTAAGAAACAGCACAGGGAACAGGGGGGCAGTAAGAAAAAATCAATCTTTTGGCTTGTAGGTCAGCGTTAGTCCTTCAAACCTCAAGTTAATCTATGTTCACAGTCACTTTTTGATAGTTTGCTTTAGCTTTCTCAGGAGCTGGTGAGGGAGTAATACACAAGTAATACAGTCGTTTGATGTGATGCTGCATCATTTACTGGAAATGTAGAAAACATCTGGTCAAAGAGCAAAAGATTTACTTAAGATCAGTCATTGTTTTGTTCTTGCTCTTCTTCTCCTTCTTTGGCTTGGGCCGAACTACTCAGTTAATATTCATTATTCTTTACGGGTGTATCGGACCGGGGATCCACAGCTACAAAATGTCTTGCTTTAGCTTCAGCCAAAGAGCTCTCTGGGCCTCCAGCAGCACTTTAGCTGCTAAAGCTCCATATACTCATCAGCTGTGCTGCTGTTCTGTTGGATTTTTCAAATCTTTGTTCGCTTAAACGTAGGAAGATAAAACCAAAATAGAAAACGAGCTGTGTGATGCTAAAATGTTTAAGAGCCTAGGTGAAACACTGTTTTGTTTTGTTTTTTTCTTGTGCTGGATCGGAGAAGTCAGACAGTATTGAGACAGTTTTCGGTGGTTACGAGGGGCTCGCTGACACTTAGAAAACCATAAGATAAAAACTAAAGCGATTGCTAATCTATCTAGTCCACAGTGGATCACACGATGCTACATTATTTTGGCTGAAAATGTCCTGTTAAACAAAATTCTATTCGCTTGCAGAAGAGTCTTGGGTTAAGCTAGCGCGAGTTCACAGAAAGCTTCTCGTGCTTAAGCTCTGCTTCACAAATATTCTTTGTTCACACATACATGCTTGAAAAGGCATATCATCTGACTATACACCTACACCTGGCATGCGCATGTCATGACAGAGGAAGCACAGAGGTCCTGAAGCGGAGACCTTCCAACATGCGGCCCACCCAGTCTTGAAATACTGGGGGGTAAATATAGGAAAAGTTATGCATTTTAAAAAGTGTGGACACACACTTTGTTTAAAACTGTCCACACTTAAGGCTCAGCACTGACGCAACCAGGTGCCATGGAGGATTCACTTTCTCTCGTGGCTGTTTCGTAAAGATCCAAACCCCTGGTGTTATTAAAGTATCTCCGTCGGCAGCAGGTTAAAGCACCCCCGACTGGAACTGCCTGAAGGCATGCCCAGCCGAGTCCAACCCCTTACTGTCACGCTGAAAGAAAAAGGCATCTCTGATCCAGCCAGTTTACGTTGCATACATTAACCGTACGGTAAATAAACCCACCAGCCAAACTAGTGATTTTCCTTTTTTTTCCCTCTTGTTTCACACACCCAGAAGGACACAGGGAAAAAACAGAAATGGACTATCAAGCACGCAGACCCTTCTAAACATTCACTTGGTAAATCTAGCGAGCACTTCAGCTGGCAAGAGAGGGGCAAAGTTGGAAAAGACGGTCGTTCTTCCTTGGCTGTCCACGTTTGGAGCGACGGTAAGGAGCTGTTGTGATTCCACTTCTTCCCCCGTTTATCAAGAAGCCAGCGGGGTGGCAAAAACATCTCAACGCACAAGCTTCAGTTTGGAAATACAGATTATTAGAAAGAGCTCCCTGCTACTGAACCACTACCTGATATGGCTCCACTTTAGGTCTTTCTGTTGCATGAATCAGTGCAATTTACAAGTGCATCTTGCTCAAGTCCTTTATCAAAATGGGAGAAAAGCAAGAACATGTTAGGCGTCCGTATAAATTAAAGTTTGATTATTAATAACATTGCTTTTTCTTGAATGCCAGGCAGTGACATCACCACCCCCTGCATCATAGTGGTGTAAACCTTGTAACAGTAACAACGCAGATTTAAAAAGTGTCCAGACACCCTGGTGAGGAGTAAGACTGCATCCAGAAGCTCTGTGCAGAACCGCCGGCGATACCAACGTCAGAGTGGGACACTAACAGTAGAGGGACACCCTGCTCCGTCTCATGGCCTCACTGATCAAATAGGCCGGGCTGATCTCCGGTTCTTCCGTCATCACCACAATGTTCTGCCACTCCCCACACTGGTTGGACTTCTTGATTGTGTCCACCACGCAAAGAGCATAAAGACAGTCCTCAAATGTGGCGGCCATGGTCAGGGGCCTTCCATCCCAGGTCCGCCGGTCGTCCTGGTCCTGAAAGGCCTGTCGCACAGCCTGGATCATGCGGATGGTTCCTGTGAGATAAGGGGACGGAATGTCACTGAAAGCCTTTTCCGGCAAGGAGGACTTCTCAAGAGGAGTGGTGTCCTTCAGCAGGAGTTCAGGACCGCCACCACGTCCTCCACCGCCGCTGTTCTTCTGTCCGTACAGGTCCGTGCCAGTGACCGTTAACCTCCCGACGGTCCCCACGACGACCACCTCCTGCCGAAACTCTCCGGGGACGTTGAAGTTGAGCGTGACGGTGCAGCAGGCGCCTCCTTCCAGCACCATCTGAAATGTGCAGAAGTCGTCACTGGTGATCTGGCGGATGCCCCGGATGTGGTCCGTTTGTTTGACGAATGTCTTGAGGAAGCCGTGGACTTTGACAGCACGCTGTCCAGTGAGAAAGGTGAGCAGGTCGATGATGTAACTGCCCACCGAATGCAGACCACCACCTCCCATCAGATCATCGCAGCTCCAGTTGTACTTCTTCCCCAGGAGACTGCCACTGTGGACCTTTGGGACACAGAGGAGAAAATGTGACAGGTTGGGTCAGGTTTCACTGGCAGCACCGATGTCTTGCTCCTCTAACTCAGTCTGACCTCTCAAGAATCAAACATCTCTCCTTAGAGCAGACTAATTGGATTTTTCCTCATACCTGAGCCTCACAGACCAGAAGTTCTCCAATGTACCCTTCCTCCAACAGTTCCTTCATCCGAACAAAGGCTGGTAAGAAACGCAGCACGTTTCCCATAATGCTCAGCAACTTTGGGTAGTACTGAGCAGCTGACATCATTCGAAAGGCATCCAGAGGAGTGGCGGTCCTGTCACAGATGACGTTCTTGCCAATACCTTCAAAAAAGAGAGGAGAAACAGCTGGGAATGAGATGTTTGTTTCTCTTTTAGGTGCAAAATCTTGTTTGTTTCACTTTAAATGACGATTAAAAGATGGGATCATCCGTGTGTCATTTCACATATAGACGTCATAGGCTCCACAGAGTAAAAACATCCTTTTCCCTAAAGGAACAAAGCAATGCAGAAAAATGTTATCACTCCCAGCAAGATTTTTTTAACCTTCTGCACAGGCTGCACATACCCAGCCCAAAGACAGGTGCTGCCCTGAAACCTGCAGTTCTGAATGACTTTCATGCTGCAAGGCTCAGATTAAGCTACTTTCTGTAGTCTGGGATGGGACGGGAGTTTTAGGACGGCTTAACTGGTATTACTGGTGGTTGCAGAGGACAGAACCTTTAGCGACCACGTGAAACCTAATTAAAACCATTTCCAGCACATTCAAAAAGGTCCACTGGTGCCAGAAACCCAAAACACAACAGAGAGGAGGCTGGAATGTGCTGGGCAGACAGGCGCTCAGTTTTCCTGCAGATAGACTCTTAAATACCTCAAACTTGTTTGGATTAACCAAGCTCTTTTTGACACATGCAAATGTTTTTGATTAAAAAAAGTACCGAAATGTGACGAAGATGTAAGCGGCTGTTTTATATCCATGATGCAGACGGAGCTGAACCAGCTCAGCTGGAACACAGGCCACTATAGCTGAATTCAGTGTAATAGCTAACTATTAAATTAATAATCTTGCTAAAGAAACCAACAGACAGACCACACTGACTCTTTAATTTGAATAAAACTTTTAAGAGGTAGGCTTTAAACATGAGGAGAGCTCCAGCAGAGCTATCTGTCTCAACTTGGCCAGTTCCACATCAGAAAACAAGCTCGGACTTTTGCATGCAGACACTTCTCTGGGTTTATTTAGTTGGATGAGATAAAAGAATTAATATTGAACATATAGATATTTAGACATAGACAATGTGGCCTGTTAGGCTAAAACAGCTCGCTGCCTTCTATTAAAAGAGACCATGAAGATTCTTTCTTGCTATTTCAGTCAATATCAAATAACTGTGATAATTAAATGCATGAAATAAAGCATTAAACATGGTACATGATAGTTGGACTGAATCCCCTGCAGCCAGATCCAGTTAATATTAGCTGCCGTGACCTTCTGGTGGCAGCAGATAAATGAGACTACTGTGCTAAAAATGTGAGTGTGAGGAATTTAGAGCAAGTGCATTTATAGCTTTTAAACTGCTACTTGTACTCATAAAATAAAGCCTGCATCTAACACTGGACAGGATGAAACCGGCTGCAAACCGGAGCCACTGTCTGACCCAGTTGTGAGGCCCAGTTCTGAGTCCTGGCTGGGACGCTCCAGCAGGTCCAGGCTTATTTATGTGTTGTGACTGTAACTCATGACTGTAGTGTCATGCCACCTCCGGCTGTGACCTTCCACAGACAGAAACAATGCTGCGTCAGATCAGGGACGACCTCTTGCTGCTCATGTGCAAAGCTTTGAAAGGCTGAGGCTTACAGGCCAGTCAGTCTGCTGAGTCAGCCGAGCTGCCACACCCTCGCCCTCACACACACACACACACACACTGAGTGTGTGTGTATCTAAGAGATTAATGATGCACCTGAAGACAAGGTACAATCAAAGCTTGTGAAATAAACCTACAGAGATGAGATCATGTTGGACTAAACTCGTCCAAACAGGAAGACGGGCAGAAGAAGAATCAAGTGATGAGTCATGGAAAAAAAACATAAACAGGTAAATACATCTGCGCAAGCATCAATACAGCCCCGTTAAAAGTAAGGACTGGTGAGGGGAAAGGACGAGTACAACAAAGAAGGGATGAGCTGGCGATGGAAGCAGCCAGATATAAATATGACGAGTCATCTGTGTTCAGGTGTGTAGAGTAACGGATTTAAAGAAGTGGTGGACACAAAACAAAATGAGCTTCCTGAGACGCTATAATAAATAATAATAAAATCAGTCAAATTCCTGTCAAACTCTGTAAAGAGCTACAAGACCTTTAAAACATGGACATTTACAGCCATCAAAGGAGATGAGCGTGTGTGGGCCATAAAGCGCTGATGGACAGCATGCTGACTGGCTTCGTTGGGATGATAAGCTTTACTTTGGTTCACAAATGCAAGAAAAACAAACCTCACAAACTTCTGAGTCTTGCACTTATTATTATTCAGGACTACCGCCCCTTTACATGTCACATTCAGCAGGAAGTTAAAAACAACAACAACAAAAACAAAAACAGGTGAGCTGCCACGTCGTTCATGTCTGTGCTGGTTTATGATGAATTTATTTAAAAAAGCAATAAAAGATGAAGAAACAAAAACAGATGGACCTGGATGACAGTCTGAACTGGACAACGCACGTTTAATTCTCCAGCTCATGCTTCTGCTCCGACTGTGTGACACAGATTGTTTTTGAACTTGAATGAGCTGTGTTTTATTTGACCTTTGCCCTCCCGTGCTCCACCTGGACACTTGTGCTGGGGCTCCAGCATCTTCTGCTCTCTTCACCTGAGCTCTTCACGTTCTCTCCTCTGAATATCGACTGGAGCTGCTAGCAGTCTTCCCGTTCCAGTAAAACCTTGATCCGGTTATACGGTCCATATCGAAGCAGCGGCCGTTTGCGTTGTTTTGACGAGCAGTACACAGAAGCTGCAGCGACAGGAGGGAAGTTAGTCAAATGGCTGCACCTGATTGGCTGAGCAAAGTAGAGCTCAACCGGAGGGTAATCCTTTTATCCCAGAGGGGGGCCAGCAATGAAGGAGAAATAATAAACATAATAATAATGTAAAGCCTAATAGCTCACAACATTAATGATTCATCAAATGAGAAGAGGTCTGACCTTCCCACACGGGATAAATAGACAAACATTATACAATCCAAATTACTGGCAAAATTCTTCACCAAAATATTCAAAGCAAGGAGCTGGCATTAGGAGTTATGTCTTGATGGATCTTGGGTGGATGCTGGGTGCTGCATCATGTTTCAGCATGATGAGTCAGGAACAGCAGCTGTAACATTAATATAAAAACTAAATTCAGTGATTTGCAAACCTTTGGTCTGGAGGACCAAAGGACTGGGGCTGTTGAGGTTTCCAAAGAGACTGTTAAAGTTTGATTAGCTTGGCTGTGAGAAGACGGTAGCCTTTCTGGCTCATGGTCACATGTGGTTTCTTCTCTGCATAGCGGAGGTCTGACCTGCACCTGAGGAGGCCGTCGCAGACGATGTTCGCAGACGGTGATTTCTGAGCCCAGGCCCTGACTTCCAGAACAAACTCCTGACAGGTTTCATGTGCTGGTGCTTGATTACAAGCATCCAGCACTGATTTGTAGCCTTGTCCCAAATATACAGAGATTTCTTCAGTTTCTTAGACTCTTTTGATGAGCTTGTATGTGTACATATATATTTGATATTTGAAGTGCTCACAGCTTTGCTCTGAAGAACATCATTCAGAAATTGTCTACAGACACTTTTTTTTTGTAGGCTGGTCAACCCCAAATTTAAAATGAGCTTATTTTTGTCATGAAAGGATAAAAATATTTCGCCTTCAACATCTGATATGCTTCCTTATGGTCCTTGGTGAATACAATTTTAAAGTTTATGAGATTTACAGATAATTACATTGGTTTTTTTCCAGAGTTGTGGGTGTATTTCATGACAAAAAGGTGGATCAGATGTGACATTTCCAGACAGGACAATGAATTTCTAATGTCCCGTGACTGGACTGTGCAGACCTGCAGAGACTCCGAGAGGCCAGGAGAGAGCAGCGGCATCATTCCTGCCCGCTCCGCTGCTGCTCCCAGCTCAGCGCCACAGGCATGGTCTAGTCCTCGCTGCCTGGTCCCGCCACGTATCCCGCTGAGCAGAGAGGAAGGAGGAAAACAATGCTTCGTGTGGAGCGGAGGGAGTGCCATCAGTGCACATGATTTCACACCTCCACTAATTGTGCGAGGAGTGGCACCGCTCGGGAAGGAAAGGCTGGAAGTGGCGGCTGTGCAGGAAGGTCAGGGTGGGTTTACGTCAGGGTGGGGCTGTTTTGCTTTCGCCTTCATTGTTTTAGCTGTACGTGCGATTACATCAGGATGGGTAGGAGCCATGGAAACGATCCGAGACTCGAACCTTGGTTGAAGACTGAGCTTATTTTAGAGAGCTGGTGTTGAGAAAGTCCCCTCTACCCTGTTTTCCTTGCTGAGAGCATACCAAGATAATCCATGTGTGACCCTGCATTCAAATCCATCTCCAATGTGACCCAGTCAGAACACAGGAAAAGCATGTGGATGAGGTACAATATGAACAGCCTACACAATAGACCGTCGCCTGAGGGGCCAGAAATAGAAAACACAACAAGGGGAGCTGGTTGCAAGTGATCGCCATCTGCCACCATCTACATGTGCTCCTGTGGGAAGACAGCTTTTCAGAGTCCCACAGGCCGGACAAAATGACCTCCTGGGCTGCTTACGCCCTGCACTTCATCGGTTTATACCATGTCTGAGTATAAGGATCAAAACCGTGTTTTTATCTTCAATTTATTACGTGATAAGAGACACCAGAATGGAATCAAGATTTAAATTATTGTCAGATTTTGACAGTTTTGAGAATAACATGACAGATTTTAAGATCTTCTATTTACATTAGTTACCCCAACCTGTACCTACTGTTGTTAGGATCATTTCTGCACAGATGTCTGGTGTCGGCCAGGAGCTCAAAAACACCAGTGGCAGTACAGGTGACTCTAAATCCAACACACTCGCTCTGTTGTGAAACAATCTTCTTTATTTGAAGGAGACGCCAGCCCACTAAGCTCTGACCGCTTACAGCTGAAATTTACACCAAAGTCTTTCCAAACATTTCAGTAACGCTGCCAGCGTCGAGGCAACTGCAGCGGGTTTTCTGGCGCGTGCGTTTGTAGTGCACGCCTGCAGAATCACACGAGATGCTGAACTGTGCTCTGCAGCTCCCTGACCAGACGAAAGGAAGGATTATAAAGCACTCGGCACCACCGGAGAGCTGGTAAAGCAGCGATGTTTGTCTCGATGAAGCTGGCAATAACACAAATACACATGCAGAGAAGCAGGGATCAAGTAAGCTCTGTGGAAAATCACAAAAAACCTGACTAGCAAGAAAGATTCCCCACTCATCCTCAAAGAAAAGAAACTCATCGTGCTCTGCTCAGTAAAGAAAATCAAGATAACATTCTTTCCAAACCTGCCCAGCAAGATGCCCAAGAAAAGAAAAAAAGAAGGAACTTAGTTGAAAGTTGCTCTGATAGAAATTTAATAAACTCTTGTGTATTTTGACATTAGACACGTAGAAAGCTGCATGTCCTCGACTAAACAGAGGTAGACAACTGAGGAGACAGGCGGGCTTGTCTTTCTGCTGATTATCCCAAATGAAATTTCACTTAAAGCAATTACAAATCAGGGAGGAGAGAGGAAGGACACACGGACATGGACCCTAATATACTGCGTTTCTAGCCTGAACTAAACATCCAAACACAGACTTTCATGAGAGGATCGACTAGCAGTCAACTACAGATTAATAAAAACAAAAACAAAAAACCCCCCTGAGTGCAGGAACACGGGACTCATGACGGAGAGTATTTACTACAGCAAGGTTCCTCCTGTAGAGTTAAATTGTGAAGTCTGGAGGGTCATCTTATCTGGTCACAAGCTGATGGGATGATAATTTGGTGAGAGCAGAACAAAACAAAACCAAACATGAGCTGGGCTTTCATAACTGAATAAAGTCTTGATTTAGACGGAGGAACTCTCTGAACCCAGAACCGAAGGAGCCATTCACATCGGACTAATTTCACTTTTGGATAATAAGAGTCGGATACTAATTTTACACATGAAACATGACTTTTTTAGACGAGGAAAGAGATCAGCTGTTGCTGACAAATAACTGCGCTGGATATTTGATTTAGGCTGGGAGTCATTTTGTTAGACGTCTGGTTCTTGTACTTTCTGAACTCCAGCTCTCCCACCACAGATGTTCCATTGGCAAATAAATAGTTTTTGTCATTTTCATTTTGAAAGAACAAAAACTGGCCCCCAGTCTTCTCTGGTCTGAAAACAGTGGTGTTGGGTTTGGTTCTAGTCTCGAAAAGCAGCAGCATAAATGCTAATAACCAGCACTGCAAGAATTTATGAGTCTAAAAGCTCTCAAGGTAGATTTATAAGAAGTCCAACAGAAAAGCATCAGTAACGGTTTATCCTCATTCATGTTAGTGAATAAATATCTAAGTAATAGTGTCATTTTATTTCATTTCTGATTAAATAAAGAACCTGTGTAACATCTGAACAAACTGGAGGATTTCTTCTCAATTCATCCATGAAAAACGGATCAAATCAAAGCAGATATGAGTACAAACTTGCTCAGTGTAGCTTCAGGGGCAACCGTGGACAACGTCTAACACATTAACATGAACAATAAAAGTGTGGCTTGTATTGTGTGTAATGGAGCTCTGGGTCCATTAGTGCAGAGCAGAAGCATGAATGATGACGGGCATTAGCCTCACTCAGACAGCCCCAGCCTTCAACTAATGCCCCTGATATGCAAGGAGTTTATCATCCTGAAATGCACTTGAGTGCTGCCATTAACCTCAACACCAGCTGGCTCCGCCGTGGAGAGGAAGAGGAACCGTAAGAGCGCTTTTACACTAAAAGCCCTGCACAGCCAGCTCGCAGCCAGCAGGCTTCTGCATCTGGAATGCACACACACGTTGTAAAAAATGTTTCTTGTGCAAGGTACTGTGACATCACAGACCCAAATCCAAGTGGACTTGGATCTTCATGTGATTCAGGTTGTGCTGCATTTGTGGCACCTCACTCCAGGATAGAGCAATGCTGTAACACCAGTTTCAAAAGAGACACGCCTTCAGAGGAGACCCGACGTGATTATTCCACCTCCGTAAACCAGCTGCTACAAAAGCCCGTAGTAGCTTTTTATGACCAAAATATGTCTCAGATATTTCATTCAGAGCTCTGCATGACAGAGCATGAAGCCTCTCCCGCAAGGTGAAAAACAGGAAGTAGGTTCTGATCCCAACCCATGATCACAGTCTTGAATGATTGTAATTTCCTGCTTAATCCCAAAATTGAGACCAGACAACAACTTTGCTGCTAAAAAGCCTGGCTGCAACAGTTTAAACACACCTTAGGTGTGTGAGTGAAATCCTGCAGTCCTCCAGCTTCTCATCGACTCCTGGACTGAACGGTTTCCCCTCCTCTCTAACCGCTCTGACACACACACACACACACACACACACACACACACGACTGCCAACAACAGATCCGTCTGCCGCCTCACAAACAACCATCTCAGAGCCTCCCCGTGCCATTTGCATTTTAGAATCAGAGAGGCCTGTACTTGCTTTTGTTGCGTACACGTCAAGCAGAAAGGACTGTCGGGACACACAACGTGTTTTTGCTCGTGTAAATGCCAAATCAGAGTGATTTAAAGCGCCGTTTTAGCTTGAATGAATTGTTGGCCCAGGCACATACTGTTTTCAGTGCTCAGTCCTGTTGTTAATTAAAGGAGGGATGACTGTCAGAGCCGCTCAAACTGCTTTGAGGAGGACAAAATGAACACATCTGAGTTAAGCTGCAGTTGGAAAATGGCCACTGAGACTTGATGATGTTATTAAAAATACACAGTAAAATATTTCCTGCAGATGCTGCATGTAAGGGGATAAATTGTCTAAATATGTGTATAAATAATGAATAGGAAAAGAACAATGAACTGATGACGACTATATGAGTTTATGTCCATCCATCCACCCACCCATCCATCCACCCATCCACCCACCCAT
>JAOWBL010000013.1:942768-968149 GCA_028564865.1 Zenarchopterus dispar
AGAATTGCATATATATATATATATATATATATATATATATATTTTTTTTTTTTTTTTTTTAAGTAGTCCAATGAGGAAAACCAACGTATTTGGGGACTGACTCAAATCAAAAACGAATGAAGCTCAGCGAGTGCGGCTGAAAAGTGTGAGGATCAGAAGAGAAACACAAACAAAAAACGCAAGACTTCAGATACCTGCTATGGGAAAGAGAGAAAACAAATACATCAACAGGTTAAACTGGGGTATTGCAATAGCGTCAATGAAATCAACACATGGTCAAAAATATAGAAATAAGCAAAAAATATACACAGTCTTTGTCAATGATCATATCCTACACCTTTTAATTAATGCAGAAGTAGATTGCATTCTGAAGAATATTCAACAAATATACATAGTTTGCTGTATTTATAATTTATGTTTTTATTTATGATTTTGGCTCAATATTAACTAAATGTATTCATCTACCAGTTTTTTTTTCTTTTGAAGTTATATGTTGTAAACATGTCTTTGCCCTTGAAAGATTTAAAAAAACTACAGAAAAATCAGTAAAAGCTCAATATTGTGGTACATGTATTTATGTTTAGGAGAAGAGGAGTTAAATGTCTAATAGGCATTTTTTCCTGCCTGTTTTACACTCTGTACTCTTGTAAAAAAAGCTGTTCAATCTCAATTTTAAAAAAATGTATTTTTTTAAAGAAAACTTCTAATAGATATTCTGCTGTACTGTTATCAGATGAAAAGAATGGACGAAAGACTTTGAAGAGTCTCCTGATGGAGAGACAAGAACAGGCAGAGAAATCCGTTCTCATCAGCTGCCAGTCCAGAACAAATGAGAAAAAGTTCCTCAAATATTTATCAACACATGGCGCCATCAACAAGTACTTCTTTTATGAAAGCTATGTAAGTCAAAGAGTTTATTCCTCTAATGAATAAGCATTCTGTTCTCACGTTTTAAGAGGCATTAATGACAAGCTTCAATGCTCTGTTAAAATCAAATTACAGCAAATGAGATTTTTTTTTCTTTCCCTCCAGGGCGCGTATGCTGTTGTGGAGTTTGCCAGCCGGGATAGTGTTGCCTCTTTTCTCGAGGCAGCTGCCATCCCCAGTGCCAGCCATGAATCCATGGTGCCTTTTAAATCCAGACTGCTGTCACTCAGAAACCTGAGCTCGGTGGGGTCATCAAACCAACAGTTAGATGTTCGGTACCAGCCTCAGATCCCTGTTCCCATCAATGAGCTCATCCAGAGGGTGTCAAGAGAGGACACTGTAAGTATATGATTATTTCAGAACATCCCAAAGTTGGGGAATTTGTTGGGTTGATAGTATTTGTTTACTCATCTCCTCCCAGGTAGACCAGCAGATGACCTCCTTGATGGAGGCCTATCAGCTTACAGAAGAAAACAGCAGGCTGCGTTTCCTTGTCTGCTCTCTTCTCAAGGACATTGCTGCTGCTTATTTTCCAGAATGCACCATCAAACCGTTTGGCTCCTCAGTGAACGGCTTTGGAAAGCTTGGCTGTGACCTGGACATGTTTGTGGATTTGGACAACATTGGCGGGTTGAATATAAAGATGGTAATGTTGGTTTTGGAGTGTTGAAGATTTGTTTGTTTGCATCATAAACACCGCTGTACAAATACTGTAAAGGTTTAGCTTTAAAATTTAGTTCTGTTTTCGCAGCCTTCATCAGGCCTGTTCCTAGAGTTCCAGATGAAGCGTGCCAACTCGGATCGCGCCGTTACCCAAAGCATCCTTTCCGTCATTGGGGAGTGTGTGGACCAGTTTGGCCCGGGGTGTGTTGGGGTACAGAAAATTCTCAATGCACGATGCCCGCTGGTCCGTTTTGCTCACCAGCCGTCTGGTTTTCAGTGTGACCTCACAGCTAACAACAGGTACAGACTTGGTGCACACATTTCGGTTCACCATGTTTTAAAAGGCTTTAGATATTCTTGACCGGAGCGAACAAACTGTCCTTTTCATTCAGTCAGAAGGTCGTATCCTGAAATGTCAGTTTTTTTTCTTGGTCGCAACTCTTTTGCCTCAGTGAAACTGCTCGTCCTGAATTCTCTTCCAGCCACGTTTGTGTTGCAAAACCCCAAACAGAAACCCGACCCAGGAAGTGCAGCCACATTTTTGCTTGCCACTTTGAAACTGAGCAGGAAAGCCAACGTAGGGGCTTGTTTGTGTTTCACTTCTTCCATTCCAGCCTTTAAGATATCATGGTGTGGCAACTGGTGTGTGACACAAACATGTACCCATCTGCTAACGTACTGAAAACCACTCTGCACTTTCAGAGGAAATGCAGTGGAACCACCTGCTGTGGGTGGTTGTGAGGGGGACTTTTCTTGAATCTCACTCTAAGATCTTTGATGCGCGGCACTTTCCTTCCTGGGAGGCACGCATGTGTCAGAGAAAAACAGAGTCAAGTCAAGTTTCTGTCACATTTCATATATCACAAAACGAGCTCAAAGTGCTGTTTAAGCTAAAACAAATAAAAATCCCCAAATCAACTATAAAATAAGCACATATATCTGATAAAACTAAATTAAAGAGAGAACAAAATAATGTCTATGAAAACTGTAAGAACATGAAATGATAAAATATAAATAAAATAACGTGACTAATATAAATACATGATAAATAGACTAACAGCAGGTCAGGGACGTTTAGACAGTCGGGGACTCTGAGCTGCGTGAGAGGTGGCCGTACTTCCCCATATAACTGTTGTGCAATGCCATACATTATTTCAAACTTATGTGTTAAGCCGCATCAGTTTGCTGATACTTTTAAATTGCAGAAATGTAGGATTACCTGCAATTTATTGGATGTTAGAGGTTGGAGTAGATTATCATCTGACAGTTATAGTCAGCATGTGTTACACAGGTGAATAACTCAGTTCAGCTGGTTCTACTTAGATTTTAAATATGGTCTGACAAAAATTTAGATACTAAGCTTTTGAGTTTTGGAAGTTTGTTGTAAAATGTGTACTGTGCAAGACGTTATCAAAACTCAATTTCTTGTCGTGGTTTGTCCACAGGGTGGCGATGAAGAGCACAGAGCTGCTGTACTTGTATGGAGAGCTGGATCCACGCGTGCGCAGCCTGGTGTTCACCGTACGTTGCTGGGCAAGAACTCACAGCATCACAAGCAGCATACCTGGAGCCTGGATCACCAACTTCTCCCTCACCGTCATGGTGCTGTTCTTCCTGCAGAAGCGGAGCCCTCCCATCATCCCCACACTGGACCACCTGCGTGACCTTGCAGGTACTAGTGAGTGCTCACAGGAGCTGACCTGCAGTAATGGCAGATAAGATCAACTCACAGTATTTTCTGATTTCATAATGATTAGAAAGGTGGAAGAATATACCGGCATGTCTTAAAACCTTTTCGATTTGATGGCCCGAACACATCTGAGAACAATATGTTCACAGATTTTAGGGGTCGATCAAAAACTCACACAACAGGCTTTCATTATCATCACACAGGAAAAAGAGCCCCAGCTTATGGTTTTGTTAAATAAGGAAAATAAATGCAAAACATTTATTTTGGGGTGGGTTTAATTTATTTAATTATTAAGTAATGGCTACAAATGGCAAGAAATATGGATTTTAATTATCTTACTTAACCAATTGGTCACTTAAGTGTATGAAATGTCTGAGGATAACTTAAAACATCAAATTTTGCTGTCCAATCATGCTGACCTTTAAAATGAAGTTAAGTTTATAATTGGGATTTAAGACAGAAAGAAGGAGAAATTTTATTTGGTAAAACTTCTCTTTGTATTTGTTTGTCAAATTTCACTCGGAAGAGCAAGTTTTTGTTGTTGTTGTTGTTGTTGTTTTTTCCTTGAAAAGTTAAAAAAAGAGAAGGCTTTGATGTAACTGAATTACACCCCCCACCCCCAGCATGTTGAAAAGTCCTTGTGCATCATCTGTTCTCAGAAGAGTGAACGTGCAGCATGGTTTAGCAGAACTTTCTTGACTTGAATAAAAATACTTGACTCAACACAACAACAACTTGTTGGAGCAAACAAGTTAATAAAGTTAAGAGAAGTCCCTCTCCCTTCACCTAAACACCTGTAAGCCTTCAGAACATAATCTCTGGAGCAGTCCTGCTGTTTCTGTACCATGATGTTGGCAATGTCACAGTTTGGTCCTGTGGGTTGTAGTGGGAGGCCTCGTTGCTTTCTGGGTATTTCAGAAGCTTGATCAAGCCCTCACTCTTATCATCATACATGTTTAGTTGTTCATTAGTGACTTTTGTATTTAGTTGTTCCTTGGTAGTGGGGTGGGAGGAGTGGGGGCTTCAGGGCGGTGGTGGGGGGTTGATGTATCAGGATAATTCTTTTCACTACCTTGTTGAGTGGTTTAAATGTTGTGATTGATTAGTGTACAATCCCAGCTTGCCTTCATTATGGCTTTAGACGACCTTCAGGATCATCCTTTTTTCCTGTTAACATGTATTCCAGTCAAAAAACAAACCATCTTGCTCTTCAGAAACAACTGTAAACACATCACTGTGTCTGTATATCAGCCTTGGTGTTTCTCCCTCCTGCTTTCACCTTGGCTGCTTGATAATTGCCCTCCAAAAGCAATACACCCCCCCACACCTCCCACCTCCTTCCTCCCCCTCAGCCTGTTTAGCTCTATCACACAGAAGTCTTATAGGACTATAAAAGGCTCATCACCCTGGAGAGGTTGATGGCCCCCCTCATCCAGACACTCGAGAACATGTAGTCAGCAATTTAAACAGCGATTTAACACACGGATCCACACATGCCAGCTCAGGTTTGGTGAAGGAAACTGGTCACAAGGACAGCTCTGGATATATAAATTAACAAGGGCAGAATTTGATGCGGGATGCTGGTGTTATTTCACTGACTGCCGTTCTACAACCCCCCCCACGAATGCAGCGACACATCCATCTGTGACTTGTTTATGGCCGTCATTTCTGCGTAAAGGCAGTCATGTTCCATTCTGTCCCTGCTCTTGTCCCCTCAAGGTCCCGCAGACAAGAGTGTGATTGAGGGAAACGACTGCACGTTTGTCAGAGACTTCAGCAGGATCCAGCTCCAACAGAACATGGAGACACTGGGTGAGCTTGAGAGCGTCGAGTAAAGGCCACGGGGCTGCAGTTCAGAGTGATGGACGGCACAGCTCATGCTTTTGTAATAACTCAGTCCTCTTTTTTTATTTCAGAGAATCTGCTGAGCGAGTTCTTTGAGTTCTACGCTACATTTCCATTTAGCAGGATGTCCATAAACATACGAAAGGTACATCTGATCTTCTACAACAAAAAAGCAACAGTCATGCAGTTTACATGTAGTCAGTTTTGTATAAATCAAGGAAAAAGTGCTCTCGATCAGATGTAGCAACATTTCTAAATCACTTTCAACATATGACAGAATAGTATTTGGTAAGTCTATTGTTGTCTCTATTTTCTACATAAATGAATTGAATATTTAAAAAACAATAAAAGAGCTGATTTCTATTTTCTGTTTTAAAACTTTTTTCCATTGCAAAGCTTTATTTAAATGGTATTATTTTTAGTACTGTAAAATTGTAGAATAAATTGAATTTTAAAATGTGGTACCAGTGAGATGGTGGTACATTTTTAAATTCTCTGTTTCTTATTTCTTTTTATATATTATAACTTACACCCTTTGATATCTGCACCAACTTTGAAACATCTCCTCACGAGATGTTTCATCCAAACTTGAAATATAACTTTTCTCTGATTTCAGAGCCAAAAAGTCAGAAAAAAGTGGAGGAATTTTCTTAAAAGGCAGTTGCGCTTTCTCTGGGCTTTTTCCTGCCAGCTGATCTCCAGCAGGGAAATCTGTTTGTAATAAAGCCTGTGTTTGCTGGATGGCGTTTTCCCGCACACAGATGACAGCAGGCTTTGCGTTTTGTGATTATTGCCTTGCAGGGGTCTGGCGTCTTTGAGCTCTCATTCTTCTTTGGAAATCTTTCACACAAAGTGTGAACAAATGTATATTTTTTTTCTGCTTGGGCAATTATACATTGCTTTTTGTCCCTTCTTTTCTTCTTGAATGCAACACAAGAGATTCCTTAGTTAAAAAACAAAACAAAACTAGCCTTTGTTCAACATTATTCAGGGTTAATATTTCCATCTTCCTGCTTTGTTGCTAAATGCCATCATTACCTGCACAAATGAAGTGTGTTTGTAGATTTGGGACCTTGTTGGTGCTTGAAGTTTAAGAAACTGACAGCTCCTTGAAACAGGCACCCTCCAGCCTAATTTATGAGACTAATATGAAGTTTGACACAGCTGAGGAGGCTAGCAGGTAAATGGTGGCCATGACCCATCTCTGTAGTCTTTCACCGGTGCTGCTAAAGTCATAAATCTACTTTACTGTCCTGCAATTCCCCGGCTTGTTCGCTCCTTTGACTGATGGCTCTATGTTGCAATCTCCTGGCCCTCCTTTAGTCCTCCGTCAGGTCTGAGGAGACTGCAGGATGTAAAACACCATCAAACACGGGCGTCTTTATAAGGCAGGTTTATGAAAGTTAACATTTGATAATTGCAGACAGTATTTTTATGAACAGAGGATTTTCATAAATTTGTCACTAGGAAAATATGTGTATGTGTCTAAGAAGATGGCAGGGACTGTTGGGAAGAATTTTTATTTATTTTATTTTCTACATCTTGTCAAAATCCCTGTTTTAGTTTGGTAAAGGAGTCTTAACACATAATTGTGCATGAACAGCTGTCTAGTTGGTGTCTTTTTATTTCAGCGCTAATGAAAGTATCCGAAGCTGTTATTCTCAACCCAACTGGACAATTTTAAACATGGAGGGATAAAATAGGCAAAAGATTATTTAATTATGTTTGGTTTTAAAAAAAATATATCAGTCACGTTATCTCATGTCATTGTTGTTAAACCTGGTTGTCGTCTCCATCCCGATAACGTCTCATCGAGTGTGTTATCAGACCCGCCGTGCCCCTGTTGAATCTAATCAATACTTTACTGCTTATTGAGAAGTTTACAGTCAATTGTTCTACAATCCAAATGATTTTAGACATTTTATTTTTAATGGAGCATTTTAAACTTTTCAGTTGTCAATAATATTGTCCCTCTCTCCAGGGTAAAGAGCAGAACAAACCAGAAGTGGCACCGCTGCATATCCAGAACCCTTTTGAAACCTCTCTGAACGTCAGTAAGAACGTCAACGCCACCCAACTGGACCGCTTTGTGGCTCTGTGTCGGGAAAGCTCGTGGCTGTTACAGCAGAGTGACATCAACACACGCAGAACCTATGGCGGAGACAACACCCTGACAGCGTGGGGGCTTGCTACCCTGCTCCTGCCCTCACAAGTTGCACGGATCAAAAGTCAGAAGAAAAGAAGGCGGGAGCCAGCGAGTGAGAGGATCAAGAGCTTGCTAGAATCTGTGAAGAATAAAAATCAGGGGATAAAGAGTTGAAGACTCTTGAAAATCTTAGAAACTGTCTTCATATTATTTTTTAAAAAATAAATTCAGAAACTCAGTTTTGTGGCATGTCTTTGTTACATCTCACCTGAATAGTGAGGTAAAAGCAGGGCAGCAGCTCCAGAACTGGAGTTCCAAACATGGACACTTGAGGGCGCTGCTGAGGCCTTTACTGCAGCCTCAATTCTGTACATATCTGTGCACTTCTGTCAATATCTGTGTACTCTGTTATTAAACATAATAGTATGGACTGTGAACAGGACTGGCACGTGCTTAGTTAAGACTTCACATTCAAAATATGCTGACAAACATGTTTTGAGCATTAGCACTCAGCTGTTTAAACTTTTACCAAAACAATAATGGATGAAATTTCCTTATCAGTTAAAGAATAAAGTCAAGGTTGAATAAACAGGCTGACCTACAAGTGTAAGCACTTATAACTCTTATTATGGAGCCCAAGTATAACAAAAAGCAACTACAGAGTTGGAGAAACAGTCTTTTGCTTTAATATGTGTGGAAAATATTCTCTTTTTTCCTCAAATACCTTTTTGCCAAAATAAATTTTAAAACCTTTTCTTAATACTCTTAAGATGGGAGTGTCATGTTTAACGGTGTGTGTAATCCTAATAGGATAAGACTTCAAGGTTAAACATGTCAGTAATGTTAACCTCTGTTAGAGGGAAAACCCTTTTATGTTGAGTTGGGAGTATTGTAAAATCAGCACCTCCAGCTTTTATTTTGAAATAAAAAAGTTTCCCTCATAGTGAAGATGGATGATTTTACTTGATGATGAACTACGACATGACAACATAAATGTTTGTGCCGGTTACCTTTTAGGATTAATGGTCTGTGTTTTTATTTTTCCTGTTTAGTGGATCATCTCTCTATATTAAAACAAGTAAAGCAGAGTAATCTTGGTAAATACTGTTTTAGTTTTTTAATGTCTGTTAATTGTAGTGAATTAATTTTAGTTGGCAAACTGACACTAAATGGGTCCAACACCAAACGGTGTACTAATACTCTGATACTGCAAGTATTTATCAATTAGGTTGCTGAAATCGTTTTAGTATGCCTGGACGTTTACTCTGTTTGGAAGTGCAATCAAAGTAAATCATAATTTTTCATTGGAACTTTTGCAGATTAATGACTTTTCACTTTAAGTTGTGTTTTAAGATGCACGGAACACTGACATTTACAGTATTCAGTACCTGAATGACTTCTGTGGTGATGAGAGTGAGCCTCAGATGGGAAGCTGAAAAGTTTGTGTTCATGTAAATTAAAAAGTTTTTTGGAAAAAACAATGTCCCCTTTAAGCTTAAAATATGTCTGAAAAGCATGAGAGATTTTTGTGTTTTATCTTGCTTATAATCCTCACTACATTCAATTATAGCAAATCACTTGTGATAAGGAAAAGATATTTACAAATCTTTTTTCCCTTTTTTAAAAGAAACTAAATGGAAACTGGAGGCTTCTACATAGTAATAAACATTAACGCCCACCCCACCCCCCTCCACACACACACAGACACACACACACACAAAAAACATGAATAACATGCCCTTCACGGGGTAGCAGAGCCTTTGGCTGTGTCGGAGGTCAGATTGTCCTTAAATCTGGTGCTTGTCAGTCAGATTAAAGCTTTGTGCATGCCATCAAATTTTATCTTGCAAATATTAGCCTGTTTGTCAGAACTGTGTTTCTGTTGGGGATCCAGGCCTGAGCTTTTCTCAGACCTATAACTTGATATAATCTCATTTCATCTGTCAATATTTGGGTTGAAAGGAACCGGGTTCATGAGTTTGTGTTTGCTTTCTGTACTTGAGTGAAAATCTTACGCCGCTTCTGCTCCAGGAATTGTGAGATTTTAATGAAAGCGAACAATATTCAGCATAAACGCAACTATGTCCCATTTAAAATAAATAAAAGTAAATGCCGAATCAGGGATACTGAAATCTCTCCAAAATCTGGCGTTCACGTTGGCGTTGAACATTCTGAATAATGAATGCTGAATTATCTGCACCCTTGTGTAAATGAGTCTGATGACACCCATGTCTCACAACGTTATATCTGTTAAAAGATAATGAATTTATAATATTTCATCATTTTCTTGTAAAATGCATGCTTGGAGAGGTGCCGAAGATTGTTTCAATTTTCTCTAAAGCGGCACTGATCCTTGGTTATTATTCCCTACTAGTGTTTGATTTGGATGCCTCAGCAGATCCAACCACAGATCTCTGTGATCGCCGATTCAAATATCCAAGAAACTAATTATAAACTACAGCTAGAATACCAGCTTTTTCTTTAAAAATTACATTATGATTTAGGTTTGAAGTGTGAGTGGGAATTTCCTCTCTGTGGGACAAATAAAGAAATGAAATTCACCTTAAATGATCAGAAATTGTTATAATATGCTAGTTGTGTTACATTTGGATCTTTTAGAGCAAAACTACCCATCCCAGATGAAGTGGAGCAGCTCCGTGGTGAAGCCCGTCGAGTGGATGGACCCTCTGAAAACCCCACTGACTCATGCTTCACCCTGAGTATGTGACAAGAAACCTGTTAAACTTCTAGAAAGAGAGGCCTGTTAATTCCAGCTTGCTTTTGTTTTCGTTACATAACTTCAGTGTGTAAATGTGTATGTGAGAGAACGGGCACAGAAAAGACCTAAGGGTGCATGTGTTAAGAGTGCATCTGCAGGTTCACTTCCTATGAGTGGCTGAGTGTTTGTATATGCCTTTCTCAGGCCCTCGGGACAATGTTCGAGGAGTTGGGAGTGTGGGCCCACAGCTGTTTTTCTACTCATTTTGGTGGGAGGTCAAGAGGGGGTGAGAGGGCAGACTTTTAACTGCCTCCCCTTCCAGCCGCCACCCCACCCTTTGCCTCGGGGGGCGGCGGGGGGGCATGGTACGGATGGGAGTGCTTTGAACTTCGCTCACTGTCCCCGTTTCCTCTCTTCTAGCGTACATTTTGATTTTAAATTCAGCATGCCCTTCCCTCTATCTGAGTAATCTGTTTTTCTCTCCTCGTGGAGTGGCAGCCTTCTTTGAGGTTTGCAGGGTTTGTTTATTTCCATGAGTGAGTTTCAGACAGCAGGCGCTGCTCCGGTGCAGCAGCAGAGCAGTTATGAAATGTGGTGGTTAGAGAAGCAATGGGTGGGGAAATCATCACCTCAAGGGAGTTTGATGAAATGTGACTGCAGGGTGTTCTGGATTTTATTTCAAATGAGCTCGATGTCAGTGCTGAAGATTTTTATTGACTATTATCATTATTATTTTATGTATTTAGAATGTCACATCCTGTTTTTTATGTATATTTATTGAATTCCCCATGATGGCACTTTCTTAGTTTTTCTGGACAGTTTATGGGATTTTTACAAAGACAGATGGAAAAGGTCGCCACAGGCCAGTGACAAGGTTAATAGAATTTTTTTCTCTATCTTCTCAACCATTAAAAAGTCAAGGTTTTCTGTGCCCATGTCCCAGTGAAAAAACACTTCCATTCGTTAGGGCACCAGGACTGTGCTGGGTGACCTTCACCGCTGTGGCCTCCCTCCAAGGTGCTTGCAGATATCACACCATAGACCCTGAAGCTGCTGAAAAGTCCAAGAAGCACTGAAACTTTCAGGTAGAGTTCAGATGTTCAGCAGAGCAGCAGAGTAGTGGTCCTACATCTGCAGAGTTGGTGGTTTGATCCTGAGTCCACTCCTGAGATTAAAAACCTCCAAGAAGTTCAACTGGACGTGAATGTTGAAGAAAGGTCCTACATACTGTATAAAGAGTTCATACGTACAATAAAACGAGCGTCTTTTTGTCAAATCTCTTCACATTGTGAAGAGATTTGTAGAACCTGGAGGGGTTTAAAAACGCATTGTGGTGTATAAATGTGGACCGTTTACCTTTCTCGTCAGCCAGAGTTTATGTTGCTGCCTTTTCTTTGCTCCTAATGTGCCTTCAGAGCTTTTGAAAGAATGTAAAAAGGTGGCTTGAGGTTTTGCAAACATGGGAAGTATTTAAGAAAAAAACAGTGCATGAGGGGGGGAACAGATCTTGGCATGCATTTGAAGTTAAATGCCGCCTAGAAGTCTTTAGCAGCCCCTTCAGAGAGCAGAGTGTGTATTCAAGGAAAGACTTGTGCTTCAGGAGAACATGATCTTCATTCATTATGTTTGTTGTTGGGTCCTTATCAGTTGGAACACTTTCAGAAATACTTTTATCAAGGCATCCGATCACCGAGCCACTCCTTCCATCTACTCTCACAGACTCGAGAAAGACCTGTGAGCCAAGTGGAGAAATTCATTTCCAAGGCACTTCCCCTCATAGTTCCACTAATTGTCCCTGTGACATTGTGAGTAATGTTTACTCTTGTTGTTACGTTTAAAAGACTAATATCTTAGCGACCCCTCTTACTCAGCACCATCAGCACTTTGGCTGGTTTTGTGTATTTTGTGGTGCATGAGCGAGGTGTGCTGAAATAGTCTTACAACAGTCCATGAGGTCATCGATGTCCATGCCTTTGGCTGCAGAGAGTAAAAGCAGAGGTGTGCCTGCCTAAAAAAAAATGACGTAAAGTTTTGGCAACCAGCTCAGTTATGTGCACTCCAGTATGCCTGTACCATGTATGGGAATGCAAAGGAGCTCTACTGTACCCGCCAACAGAGCCATTGTTTGATTGTGGGGCACAGTGCTGCCTAATTGGAGCCTGGCAGAGAGTTACTGCCAACGGAAGCCTCAGACTGTCAGGAAATATGGAGGCTAGTGCCTCCCCTCTGTCACTGACGGTAAAGCAGCTACATCCAGTCAGTGGTGTTTGGATCCGTTCCTGCATGCTATGATAGAAAGTGAAATGTCACATGGCTACATACAAGCATGTAGTGCCCCTGCATGGTGGGTATCTATGGAAACCGCTATCCACAGCAGTGCCCGAGCTCTCCCAGGTGTCTGAATGCAAACACCAGGGAACGCTTGTATAATTCACAAATGAAATCCATGTTTTCTAAAACGAAACATTTCTATAGATAGGGTTATTTTTGTGTGTGTGTTTTGTTTTTGGATTGTTGGGGCCATAAAACATTTGCAGATTTGTGAGGAGGAAATAGCATATGACATGAGTATTAATAAAATCTGAATTATAATATCTGAAAATTATATGGGACCTTCAAAATTTGCTCAGCAAATCAACTTCAAGGCTGTCCAGGCCATTTGGCCATCTGCGGGCGGTCCGTGACGGAGGTTTTAGTCAAGGCTGCTTCAAGGATAGTGGGAGTGAAGAGGGGGTGGACAACACAGTGTTGGGGCAGCAGAGATGATAATGTTGGCCGTCCCCACCCCCCTCATCTTTGTCAGCCTGATTTCTCCTCTTGTTGGTAGGGTTTAATCTAGAGTCTGCAGCACAGCCAGCCAGAGCCTTATCAGTGCTCGTTTGCTCTGGCCTTGACCCTCTTCACTGGTCAGACCTGCTTAAGAAGAAACCCGCTTATATCGACTGAGTCGGAAGGTTAAATCAAGTTCATGCTCACCTTTGAAAAGACAAAGGAAAGCTTTTTTTGGAGGGTAAATTGAAAGGTTTATCACATATTGGAATAGGATTAGGCTGTTGTTTAGTTAATATTAGATATTCCTCCTTAGTCTTTACAGTCCAATCATTGCAAAGTTGCACATGCAGATTTAAATGAACATGTTTGGTTGCTGGACTCACAGCCATACGTTTTTTTGCAAAGGATTTTATGTCTATATCTCTGAGTCCTTTAATGCATAACATGTTTTTAAAAAAAAAAACAAAAAAAACAAAACAAAACATCAGTTGCAGTTTCATTTAGAAGCTGGAGGTCGTTTCTCCTCACAGCCGTCAGACTCTTAAATAAAGCCATGTTTTTGCACCGTTGTTAACACATGCTCATTTTTTTTTACGTGCACTTTTCTTTTAGTGAAGTTGTCAGTATTCATGACATTCACTGAACCTGTAAATAAATATCACCACTTTTACCTCAGTAATATATTAGTCCCCATTTGTATTGTATTCTAACCTATTTTTTCAACTGTTACTTTTCAGTTTTGTATGATTGAGCTCCAATTTTGTCATGTCTGTTTTGCACTCAATTGTAATTGTTTTGTTTTGCAGTAAAATGTCAATGTCACTGTAGTGCTTAAATTTCCCATGAGGCATCAGTAAAGTCTTATCTTAGTTATTGTATCTTGAAGGAATATTTGATTACATTTCGGTCTTTCTCCTCCTCACAATTAGCAAAAACCAACTAGGTTAACTTTTGGGCTTCCCCCTGGTCAAGTGTACAACATTTGGGCAATAAGTTACACTTCAACAACTTCCAGAGCAACAGCGAGCATCATGGCAGAAGCGACTAAGAGAGTCGAGAAAATAATGATGCGAGAAAACAAAACCAGAGACCAGACAATCTTTGACAGTGTTGTAAAAGTGACTTCCAGTCCCAGAGAAGAAACTACCCAGCAAAAAACTGCAAACATTTCTTTGTGAGGCTTTAAATTATGGAGTCACATCTACAACAAAATGTTAGAGCAGCATAATTTACCCGAACAACCAATGTGAGTAACAATAAATGTGGCATGGGATAGTGTTTTTGTAATTTTGTGTTCAAATAACTGCTGATGCTCAAAAGCACAATAATATGGCCCTAAAAATGTTAGATGAGAATGTTTTCTGGTGCATGTTTTTTGTGTCGGGCAATTGTTGAGCACATTTGTAAATTATGTAATACACATTTACAACTATTATGAGACTTGTTTCTCTCCATGAGCATTCACATAGCAAGACAATGTATTGTTTGTTACTTAAAACTAGTATGAGGAACGGCAAAGTTAAAAAAAGAAACGTTAAAAAGTCAATGAAATTTTGAAAAAAAACAGGGTCAGATAAGGATGTGTTGCAAAATGTTTCACATATTAACATCACGAGTTCCTCCTTGTTTGTTGTGTTTTGTTGAGGTTTAAAATTACAGGTGTGTAATCAACCTTCAAAAGAAGGTATGGAGGTATGTGAACACTTTTGCCAGAGTGAAATTGTGGTCATTTTTCATCTTTTGAGTCTTTATTTTGAACCAGCACCATCTTGGGATCTCACATGTGCTTGACTGCAGGTTGAATAACAGCTTTAAATATCAGAAAACAAACTGTGCATATGTTAAAATGGATGCTGGAACCGCTAAGCCTCTTTTTCAGCCCAGACTCTTCTACTCTATGTTTAGGGTCATTTGGCTTCCATCCATTCAGACAAAATGACATTAAGTCCAGGAAATGAATGATAGAATTCACTCTGTTCTTCCCCCAGCTGTATTACTCATGCAGTACACTTCCACGACTACGACTTCCAAGTGTTTTATTTCTATGGAAAACATTCTGCTCCACGCCTAATTCACATCAGATGTCTCTTGTAGGTGGTTGTGAATTCTTGAAATAGTGTTCCTTTTCCACGCCCCTCATTGTACCTCAGTAAGTGCAAATTGGAGTTCTGTATGTGAGAGAGTGAAGGAAACGAAATGGGACAAACTGAAAACAATCCTTGAACTGCCAGCAGCCTACGGAGAGGGACTGAAAACTGACCAACAGGCTGCTGTTAACAGCTGGACTAGTGAGGCACACTAGAGGAAGGACAAGCAAGTTCCTCGCTCAGTCCAGTCATAAAGATTGCATTCACATTCACACTGGGACTCCAGATGTCTGTGATGCTTTATAAAAGCAAATAAATATGAATCCCTATATTGTGTCAAACTTGGACCAAGTAAAATCTGTCTTTTCTTTATTCAGTCCCAGACCGTCAGGTTTGAATCTCAACTAGGTTTAAGTGAATCATGACTTTTTTCCAACATAGAGTGATATTACAAGGCCACTTAACTTGGTGGGCTTACTTCAGCACAATGTGGATGTGAGGGTGGAAGCCACAAAGACAGCTCTGTATTTTAGTTCAAGCTTCGAGTGGCTCTGCTGGCAGCCACACATAAACCCGTATTGTGTCTGTGGATGGTCCATGGGACCCAGCATTTAAATCACACCCGCGCAGTGTCACATGAACTCATCCAGATGTGTTGAGTATGCTGCATGAAAAGAGTTTTATTCACAGAAGGTGCAAAAACGGGACACCGATCCTGCCTCTCTGTCAGTACAGCATCACTATGAGTGTCTTTTGTCAGGAGGTAAAAGGCCTAAACATTGCATTTATCTCTGCTGCTAAAATTGGGAGCACAAATCTTGTATCACCTCCTGCACTGACATGGAAGTCTACAAGAAGCCTGGATAAATATAGACCTTGAACTAACTATGGAGATATCCATACTTAAAATATACCTAAATTCCTGAAACATCTGAAAATACCTCAGGAGCTCTGTCACGTATCACGTCTCACCTCAAACAGCTCCTGATGCCTGCCATCAACACAACAGGAGAGAGGTTAGCTGTGCAGGAACGAGAGCAGAAAATAAAGGGAACAAACAATCTCATCTGCAGGAGTTTCACCCTATTTTTTGCAAAACATTTCCAGTAATCTCTCCCTCCGTCTACACCTTTGATTTTTCTAAAGTTCAGGGAGAACAGCGGAGAAAGGCAGAGATGAAACGTAGACGGGTGCCTCTCCTCGCCCCCTCTTCTCTGCATCTTCCACCTTCTGCTTTGGCTCCCATTAAACTGGATTTGGTTCCTATTGCATAATGAAATCCTAATAACCCCTCCCCCCATTGGCTTCCTGTGCAGGTTCATGGTGTGGTTAATGAAGCTGCTATCAGCTCGCAGAGCAGGACATGGTCTCATTAGAGCCAGAGGAATGCAGTGAGGTCCACTGGATCCGAGGCTCCCAGCTCATTAGAGAGCATCTGCAGCGGCCCACAGACATGGGAGACTGACCGGCTGATTGGATGATAGGATGGCTGACTGATTGACCAGTATTTCTTTTTCTTTTAATATATTTACTTTGTCTCAGTGTGCCTTGTTTACTCTAATGTACTTTGGTCATTTCTAGCCGGGTCATACTAATCCCCTTGTTAGTCTGACAGCCTACAACAAGCCAGTAAGGATATGTGCTGTGCTTTATCCTCTTTCTGTTAAATTGTGTTAAAAAGCATTTTCATAATTGGTCACATTATTTTATTTGATCACAAGGGTGCACTGCAGCAGACTATAAACACAGACTATTGAAAGATCCAACATTTGATAAGGTCAGTCATTAAAAAAAAAGATTTGCTTTTTTTGGAAATCCAGCACCGTGCTGGATTTGTAATTGTGTCTCCGTCATGTCCAACATCTACGTCTCTGCATGCCCTGCTGATGTTGCTGCTTTCTCACTTTGTTTATTTTATTGCTGTGGGGAGTTTACAGCTTTTTACTTTTTTTTTTTTCTGAGAGCAGTTTTTGGTACCGTTGAGCGTGGACCAAAGCAAATTAGAAACAGTCTGCAGATTTTAAACAATGGATGGAAAGTTACACAAACATTTCCATAGATCCAGAAAGAACTGCAGTTTAGTGATAAATCTTCGGAACATTTCCAACTTGTCATGAAAATAACTTCTTGATAAATGCAGAGGCACTTAAATGTTTATCAGTCTTTATGAAATTCTCTATTTCAACATAAATATGACCTAAAAATGCTCACATAAGTCCTATGAAAAAAAAATCCTTGGTGATTAGGAAAATGGTCCAAAGTCAAAGAGTCAGATCAGAATAAGACGTAAAAGAGTAAACCAGCAATCTATATCTATGGCCTGTCCAACACGTACAACGGAGCTGTGAATCTTTTACTCGGGCAGTTTCGCAAACAGCCACACCTTAATCTGACCAAAATGAGGTAAACAAACCATGGTGGACAAAAGACTGACAACCTGCAGGAGTCACAGACTGAAGTGATGATGAAGGCTGCTCATCGATCTGGGAAGGGTTATGAGTCCGTTTATAAACACGGGTCCATTATTCTGCAGTGAGAAGGATTGTTCACAAATAAAAAAGATTCAAGACAGTTTCCAGTTTTTCCAGAAGTGAATGTCCCAAGAGGAAGCTTGTTGAGGAAGCTTGTTGAGGAAGCTTAGGTTCTTCAGCATTTGCAGCAAGGTGTTGAATATCTTCTATCAATCTGTTGTGGAGAGTTCAGTCACTTCTGTAGTCATCTGCTGGGAAGCAGCATCAGAGCCAGCCACTTGAAGAGACTGAACAAACCGATAAAGAAGGCTGGTTCTGTTCTGGAGCCTCTGGAGAGGATTCTACAATGGAGAATACTTCATAAAAAGAAGAAGATCATGGACAACCCTGAACATCCATTCCTCAGATGTGCTGCAATACAAACCACAGCACAATAAACTATTAAATTAAACCATTCAGTCATGACTACTGCAACAAGTCATTTCTCTTCAGATATTAATAAAGTCATTTTAAATTGAATTGAACGTGCAGACTCATATTAGAGTCTTCCCATCTCAGTTAGTATGTTGAATGTAAAGGTTTATGACAGCACAGCTGTAGAAAAGACTGCTCCGATACGACTTGTTTGGAAGAATTAACAAGAGAAAGTCTTCACTCTCCGAGCACAAATCAGGTCTGGATCTGAACCAACCACAAGACTTATGGAACAATCTCCACTGGACTTATAAGACCACAGTGAAGATGTTTGGCCAACGTGCACAGCCCCATGTTTGGTCAACACCAAATACAGCATGTCAACACAAACATGTCATACCAGCTCTTGACCACAATGGTGGAGTGGTGATGATTGGGGCTGGTTTTGCAACCAGAGGACCTGGGGATCTTGAAGTCATTAAATCAACCACTAACTCCTCCGTGCACCAAAGTACTCTGGCGCCAAATGTAGGACTATCTGTCTGGCAGCGACAAAACTGGCTCACGTAACAGGACAACGGTCCCAACCACAACAACAAATCTAAACAGGCTAAAGAAGAAAAGACTTAACGGTCTGAAATGACCTGCTCCACATCAAGGCGCTGGCTCGGTTGAAGCGCTGTGGGTGGACCTTACCAAAGTTGAACAGAATTAGAACAAACTTTCACTTGTGGCTCAAAGTATTGCCTAACTGGAAGGGATTTACACATGACCAAATGAGTTTAAAAGGTTCAGAGCACTTGTTTGAGTTTTCCAAAGTACTGATATAAAGTTGTGATTAATACAATTTTTAATACTTTTGGGCAGAAACTAAGGCAAAGTTGTATCAGCTCAAACTGGATTACATTTTCACATCTAAATAATAGTTAAAACTGTTTCCAATTTTAGTTCTAATCAAAGTTTGGTAACTTCACTGAAGTTCAGTTCATGCAAGCATGTAATCAAAACGAAATAATTGGCTTTTGCTGCCAGCTGTAAGATTATTATATTAATCCACATATCACAATCATAACCACCTATGTGGTGGAAAGGTAGCTTGTTAACAAATGATAAGGATCAAATAAATGATGTCTGTAACCACCTGAGCTGGGAGAAGGAACCCGAAACCTATGGAGTATTGCTCTTTAAGCATTATCCCTCCAAACTCCAGACACTTTTGGGCTTTTGTATTTATACATATTAACAAATTACTACGGTGACACTTCTGACCAAAGATTTGTTTGGGTTTTGTGTCTATTACATCCTGCTTTAGTAGGATCAGATAGCATGCCATCACCCCGATGGTCTTCTTCAATCATCATCAATTGTCTGGGAGATCAGAAGAGGTCAGGTTTGGTGTGTGCTGCATTTGCTGCCAAGTCTGAGTTCATCACAGGTCTCTTTTAAGAAGTTATGTATGAAAAGTGGCTGAAAGGAAAGCTTGAAGGAGAAATGGAAAGGGGGGCTGAACCCCGACTGGGGGCCTTTGGAGAAACAGGCCTTTCCTCTAAAGGGATTCATTATGGTAACACGATAGCAGTGTCTGGAATATGGGGAGGAAAGGAAGAGGCCATGCGGGCGAAGGCAGGGAACAGCATGATGTTGATGCTTTTTCCTGGATGAAGGCCTGTCTCCACAAGAATCCCGCCTCACATACTCTGTAACAAGAGTCGCACTGTGGTACAATGAAAGCTCTGAAAGCTGTTTTGTCAGGGATGTGGAGTTTGCACAAATTTAGCTGATGAGGATGCCAATAGGAGACTTTGGAAGGCGATTAGTCCCCCCACTTGCTTGTTTGCTTCTTTTAGTGCCCCAAAATAGATAACTTTCCTTGTATTTCACTGTCTTTCCATGTACATGAATGTAAAAAAATGGTTAATCTGCAGAGCCGTTTGTTCTCAATGATCTATGAAAAGAATGTGAATCAGGAGCCGTATTTTGGCTTGTATGCAGTGAGTGCAGGGCGTGCCGTCCTCTGCTGTGTTTAGGTAGCGCGAGTCAGGGTAAAGAGACGCACTCCAACAGCAGGTTTTCATTTCTCCACCAGCGAGGCAGGTTATCTTAAGCAGACACCAATATGTGAATTTGGCTGTGTTTATTTTCTTTTGATTAAAGAGGCATTTGGGGCATGTGCAGCAGGGCCCATGCCTTCATAATACCTTTATTCTCCAGGAACTCATCGGGGACGGGAACGCCAAGGAAGGCCACTGCTGGCTGGTGCTCCTCTGCACCATTCACTTACTTTTTCTTTATCGTCCACTTCGCTCCCATGTCGGATCTCTGGCATGAAATTCCACACATGCCTTTAATTTGGAACGAGGCGGCTGAGAAGTGAAGTTATCTTACGGTTTGGGAATTTCCACTTTTGCCTGTGACGTGAGACCAAAACCTAAGGGGCAAAAGAAGACCAGAGTTACAAAAAAAAGAAAAAGAAAAAAAAAGACAACATCTGGCTGAATGTAATCGAATGCAGAACTTGCTTCTGTTTGCTCAAGCTTTTGTTTACAGGTAGTGTCAGGATGAGGAGATAACGGTTAAAAGGTGAGGGGTGACCAGAGGGATGAGTACTCTGTGGATTTTAACCCCTCCAACGTTCATGCTCAGTGGATGAATGGAGTGAAGATAGCAGGGAGAATATTTATGTTGACCCAAATAACCTCTGCTCCTTATCTCACTCTCCCTCCCCTCACTCACTCATTCAGAAAATGTTTGGCCCTTACCCTTGACATTATGAGTCAAATCTCAGCTGAGTCATGGCCTTTAACAGGCTTTTATTCCCTGAAAGAGAAATGACATCTGTTACATAAAAACAGGAGAGGAGGACATTTTCAATCACCCACTAAACAGCCCCCGGTTCGTTTCAGCTGTCTGTCTGCGGTGAATCTATGAGCTACAAGGAATCCAATCACTGACAGTGCGATGGATCTTTTTGTAACGTTACATCTCCACATTTGACCGCCTGCCTGTTTTTGTGCTGAATCCTCGGTTTGGTGTCAGCTCCTTTTGTTTAACTTCTGAGGAAAAAGCTGGGTTATTAAAAAAACACTGAGGAAAGGCCTTTGAAGTTTCCCGCAAGAAATCATGGAGGGGAGCGGGGAAACAGTTGGGTCCCTTCTACTTGAAATAGTAATTATGCTAACGCTTTGATATTTTGGATACTGGGAGCACACATTCGAGCTTCCTATTCTCAGTGCTGTAATAGAGAGGGGAAAAAATCTGCTGGATTATAACCACACTGATGTTCAGAAAAACGACTTTCTGCCAAAGTGACTTCAGAGCAGCTTTTTTCTCTCTCTCTCTCCCTTTCAGAAAATCTAAGATGAAACCTTCGTTTCAAGCACTAATTGATATTGAATCTAATGACCAACTTTCTATTTCTCTTACAGTTGGCTTACTGGCTCTATGCCAGCTGCACAGCTAAAAAGAAAAATCAGTCTGCAAGTCAGCATCGGACAAAATATAGGCTACATCCAGGCTCTGCACCAGTTTATTTATAAAAGCTCTAAATATATATTAGCTTCGCAAGATGGATTCTTTCTTGACTGATGTATTACAACTTTGGTGGGGATCTGCTTGGTGCAATAAACTTTGACAGTTAGCATTTTTACTTTCATCCTTTTTTTTCTGAAAAACGCTATGACTGTGCTGCAGTGAGCCATTAGCAGGAAGTGAAGAGAGTGTGACTCTTAGCCCTTTGCACCAGATTCTGTTACACGAAGCCCATCCCTGCTGTTTGGCTGACTCCCGCTCTCCGCCCTGTGCTGTGAATGAAAACATGGGTGTGTGCCGGAGAAAAGGAGCAAGAGGAGCAAAAAAAAAAAAAAAAAAAAAGACATATTTTGTGAAAGCTGCCAAGGAGATCCAAAGATTTAAAAAAAAAAAAAAAAAGATGAGTAATGTGATGACAGGACAGATTTGTCATGTGTGATTATCCAGACAAAGTCCAAGATGGAGGGTGGTGAGAGGAAATGTAGGACAAGAACTGGATGAGTTGAGAGATTTTCAGGATGCAAGAGTGAGCAGTGGTAGAGGGGGTTGTTGGGGCCAGCTCTCAGCTCATTGAGAGTGTGTGTCCTCTCCCTGAACTCAAAGACATGGAGGTGACACTGCTTTCTGCCTCACAACAGTCAATATCAATAACCACATTAGGTGTCACTGATGGAGGAGGGAGCGGGAGCTGCTCGCTGGATGGGTGGCTTCTGTGATTCCTGCTCTTCTCCTCTTCTTGTCAAGTGATGAGAAGCTTTTATGTTGACGTCTGGCGGCCTTTGTTAAAAAGGCTTTCTTTTCATTTTTTAAGACATTTCTATTTTTATATTTATAAAATCAAATAAAACATATCAATTTTTACTAGTGACTGGATATTTGATAGCTCTTAATAATAAAAGCTGAAGCTATTTAAATTGTTGCATTGTCATCTAGTAGCTAAAGTGAACATGTCCACCTCCCTCAGCTTCACACTTGTTCTAGCTGGCGTACAGTCATGTAAAAATAAAGTTGGCCCTTTTTCGTTGTTTGGTGTTAGATATCAAAATATTAGTTGAACAGCAACAAATACGGTCTCATTACTGAACAAAAATCTAAAAGGCAGAAGCGGTGAGGGACAAACAAAGAATACTACAATGGCCTCCAGAGGAGTTAAGATAAACACCAAATGTGCTTGATTAGAAGTAGATGTTCAGCTATTTGCTGGTCTGGAGATTTCACGTGTGTTTTAACAAAATGCAGAGAAGGAAATATGTGGCAGTGATCTTGGAAAAAACAACTGTTTCTTGAATGGCGTTCGAAGTCTATTTCCAAATATTTTATAGTCCATCAGTCAACAAATAAAAGATTATTCAAGAGTTTAAAACCCTTGCAAACAGGAGCCAATGTCAGATTGTGCAATGCTCAGAAGAAATTTTAAAAAACAAGAGTTCAACTCTCAGTCTACAGGCGTCTGCAAAAAACAGAAAGAGTTAGTAAAAGATTGTGGTTTGAAGAGAGAATTCAGAATCTCAAATATCTCTTGGCTCTCTTTAAACTAACACAACTCAAATCAAAAATGTAGTTTTCCTGCACCCCGGCTCACTGAGCCCCATGGCAGCCATCCAAAATCGGATCTGTGACCCTGTTTTTAGGGGTCCAAACTGATGTGGAGGGTGTGCCGATGCAGACCATTGTTGTTGTTTTTCTAGGCCCAAGTTACCAAGAATGAACTTCCCTAGTTCAGTCCAGATGGGGCCTACTGGTCCACGCTGTCTGGCCGTCCCAGTAGACGCTTGCCACGCTGCCTGCCTGTTGCCTGGTGGGCTTCCTGTGCTGGCGGGTGGCGGTCAGCCAGGAGCATGTGTGAGCAATCTGTAGAGTCAGAGCAGCGGAGGCGTGTGAGTGTGCCTTGCGGTTGAAGCTGTTTTATGTTTCCAGGGTTGGGAGGGGTTGCCATACCTGCTCTCTCTAATCATGCCTTAATCATATCCATCCATGTTCCTCTCACAGTTTGGTTCCTACACATAATCTCCCAAACTGAGGAGACATTTCAGTTCTGCTGCTATTTGAGCATTTTTTCTCATGTCTGCACTGTGTGAGATTATTTCTTATATGTCTAATTTCTGAGGAGCACATTATTGATAAAAGTATGTCTCCATTTTAAAGACTAGTTCAATATAAAGTGAACAACTGTGGAAGAGCACAAAGCTCTGACCCTCATCAGTCTTTCTCCTTTAAAACCTACAACCATCACCAGCCTCGAGGCCTGAAAACTCTGGTAGCATTAATTCCTGAAAGTGGCCACCCAGCCCTCTTAGAGTGACCCCTGACCTCTGTCTTCACAAAATAACAATCCTTCATCCAACCCCCACAGACTTAACATAGTTCTGTTCAGATTATAGGCTCCTCAGACGTGCCGATACTGGGGTTGATGTGGACTCCTGTTCCATTCAGACCAAATATTGTGCTTCAGATTGCTACCCTGAGAAGAACTTACCTGTTTACTCTGGTAAGCAGCATTTAGGACATGGCTCCACTTTGTTTGTCTCTTAGCAGTTTATTAGTATAATTTCCGCTCCACCTCCGGGACAACTGACTCCCTCATTTCATAACACAGCGAAGCCGCAGAATTCAGCGAATCCAGTCATCAGATAAGACGCAGCGACGGTTTGTTTGTTGTGGACAGTTCAGTGAGAGAGACAGCGGCCTGTTACAGACTTATAGATTTTTTTTTTTTTTTTTTACTGCTACCAGCTTCGACTTGGCACTTCACATTAAATCTGTAAGTCTGTTTATGTGAGTAATGTGTGGCAGTTTATTCAAAGAACAAACGGCATACTCTCTCCTCCAACCTAGATGGTACTCTCTAAAACTGCCATGGCAAATTCAGTTTCTTTGCTCTATAAATAATTAGCACAGGAGTGTAAGCTTAAAAGCTGGTGCTGTAATTATGATAGCTGTCTCTGGTTACTGTACGTCTTTGGCTGTCAGTTTAAAAACTGCATACTGATAGACTCAAGCTGCCTAGTAGTAAAAGTATGTTACTGGTGTTGTTTTGGAGTTTTATCTAAAAAGACCGACCACTGATTTTCCCATTGCTGTTATCTCCAGGAATGTGGAATACCAAAATCTGGGTTCCCGCAGAGATGAGACAAGATTACAGTTTGTCCAGAAATAAAGAAGCAGCACTGAAGTTGGGTTGTCAGGCAGAGATGGGAAAAAGAGATGATACACTGCAGAGAGGAATTCATCTTTCATTTTAATACCCTCTATTCACTCAGTTTGGGATGTTCTCTGAACAAAGGAAAAAATTCAAATTCAAAAGCAGCAAATAATGTTTTTCTTTTGAATTAAAGTTATTTGCAGCCACAACTACAACCTCTTCTTACATTAATTGCCAGTTTTCTAATCTCTTTTTTGTTTTCTGTTACTTGATTTCACAGTACAAATAATTAAAAATTTAAACACTCATGCAGATTTTCTCATTTCTCCCAAGAATATTAGAATCTCTGTTGTATCTGAAAGAAAAAAACAACTCAAGATAAGAAAGGATTTCCTCAAATATGCAGTTCCACGTGGAGAGTAGTTTTAATGTTTGAACCAAAACAAAACAAAGAAATAAGCTGACAGAAGATAAATGACTGTTTGAATCAATAAGAAACCCCAGAATGAAGTTGAATTCATCACCACAAGAAAACTTTCATGCTAAACTTAGTCAGATAGTTAGCTAATATGTCACCTGACATATTAAAGTCCAGCAAATGAGTCAACACGACACAGTTCACTCTCCCTCTGTAGCACCTTTCTCCCACCCTGCTGTGCTGTGGGAAATACATGGAGACACTGTCTCGCCTTAGCAGGTGCTATCAGAGCAAGAACTGAGGTGAAATGAGTATTGTGTGAAATAGCAATGCAGACAAGCGTAACAGAGGGCCAACCAAAAATATCTGCAAACTCCACGCAGAGGATTTATAGGTTCCTTACTGGGAAGAGACACAGCCAAATGAGCTGGAGGAGGTGGCCAGGGAGAGGCTGCTGCCTCCACGACCCGACAGTGGAGAAGCAGATATGGATGGATGGATGGATGGATGGATGGATGGATGGATGGATGGATGGATGGATGGATGGATGGATGGATGG
>JAOWBL010000013.1:984721-998835 GCA_028564865.1 Zenarchopterus dispar
TATATATATGATAATAAATACATTTGATAATACATAATTTAGTAAAAACAATCACAAATGAAAATTCAATATTGTTTTTGAATAGTGGTTGAAAAGAATAATTCATTCAGCATTCAGTGAGACTTCTGCACCTGTGGACAGGGATTTAGTTCACGCTTCATGAACAAACTGCTGAAGTTGTCTTAGGTCTGAAGCATGTCTTCTCCAAACTACATGTTTGAGCTTTTCTGACAGATGTTCAATAGGATTTAGATCAGGACTTATAGAAGGTCACTACAAAATAGTTCAGTGTTTTCTTCCTGGTCATTTTTGGATGTTTTTATTTGTGTGTTTTGGGTCATTATTCTATTAAAGGACCCATATTCTGCGACTGAGACCGATCTTTCTGACACTGGGCAGCACATTTGTTGCCAGAATGTCTTGTTAGTCTTGAGCTTTCTTTGTACCTGCACAGATTTAAGACACCCTGTACCAGACGCAGCGAAGCAGTCCCAGAATATAACCGGGCCTCCTCCATGTTTCAAATTAGGTACAGTGTGTTTTTTTTCTTTTATGCATCATTGCAGCTATGAATGTTGAGCTGATGTTATTTGTCAAAGTGCTCCAGTTTTGTCTCATCTCTCCAAAGGACATTCTCCCAGATGCTTTGTGGCTTGTCAATATGCATTTTGACAAATTACAGTGTCACTTGATTTTCTTTCAACAGTGGAGTCCCTCATTCGTCCACCTTAGCTGAAACAGCGGCAGATGGTGCAACACTGAAGTACTTTGACCTTGAAGTTCACCTTGAATCTTTTTAAAAGTTGTTCTGGGCTCTTTAGTTACCATTAAAACTATTCATCTCTTCAGTTTGTCATCAGTTTTTCCCTGTGTCCACATCCTGGGAGATCCTGTAGATGCTAAACTTGAAATGAAATTTCCAACTCAAGTCACAGGAATCTCAGGCTGCTTGGAGATGGTCTTCCAGCTTTTACCTTTAACTTGTTTGTCTCGAATTTTCTTTCAAATGTCTTTAGAAAACTCTTTCCTTGCTGCGCAGTATGATGAAAGCCATGATGCCAAACAGCAGAGTGACAACTTTTAAACCTTCAAATCGTCAGTGACTGGACCTGTGATGTTAATTACAGGAGACACTTCAGTTTAACTTTATTGTGGTCAAATTATTTGACGACAGTGACTCGGGGTACCAACTAATTTGTCAAGGCCAGTTTCATCATTTTTTTCGTGATTATGTTGAATGATAGTTTAAAAGTAATGTCTGAATTTGATTAATCAATTTTCAGTTCCACTTTCGTACAAATGCCAAACTAATCTTCTTACAAATGTTTAATTCATTAATTTGTTTCTGCTTCAGTGGGTTATATAGTAGTTGCACAAAACTATAGTGTCTGCTGAGATCAACTGCATTTTGCTGATGGATTGAGGGTATCTAGAGCAGGGCTGGGCAACGCCACGGGACGTCCACTGTCCCGTATGTTTCAGATGTTTCCCTGCTTCAATGAGCCCTGATACAAATGATACCACGCAGCAAATTACAGTCAGACCTTGATGACATGCTGATGATGAGCTTTTCATTTGAATCAGGTGAGTTAAAGCAGGAAAAAATGTAAAACATGCAGGACAGCAGGTCTCGAGGACCAGAACTGCCAAGTCCTGGTCTAGAAGGTACATATAGACCCACTTCTTAATCCTGAGTTACAGTCCTACCTGCAGTGGGTAACAGAGGGTCACCGCTGGTGGAATATGGCCTGAGATCTTTCAGACTGTTTGTTTCTCAGCAAAAAGCATGCCTGCAAATTCTTTCGCTGGGTCAAACGGTAGCCTGCAGAGAGAATGACTGGAAAGATTTGCGACACCGTCGGCTCTCCTCTGTCCCCAACGACAACACACTTCCTCAGGAAGAGAGACGGCCCCTCCGCTGGACACACTGATGTCACACAGATAAACACTCTGCAGAGCGTTGCTGCTTGCTAAATGTGATGGGCTGTCAGCCCTCAGAAAGCCCTGTACGTGCACATTTCTAAGGGATGCAGCCCAGAGACTTGCCAAGTGCACACCCACTTGGGTCATAGATCCAAGGAGACTGGGAACAATGTGCTGGAGAGGTGCGGCTCTTGTGGATTATTTTAGGAAGAGGTCTTATCGCGTTTTTGCTTCCAGTTCTGGTGTTTGAAAGTTCCTTTTGTTGTCATGCTTTTATGATGGGCCCTGTTAAATCCAGAGTTGTTTTTGTGTTCAGTTGTTTTCAGAGAGGAAATACTATTTTAACACATTTACAGTCACACATTTATGAGAAAAAGGGAGTACAACCTTCTTGAATTCTAAGGTTTTAAATATCACTTCATAAAAAGCCATCAGGAGCCAGATGCATCAGACCTTGTGCAGTTCCATGTGTAAAATTGAAATAAGTGTGCATACACTTTTTTTTCTTTTTCTTTTTTGTTGCCAGATTTATAAAGCTGTGTGTGTTTATGAATCTCTTTTAAACAGTGGCAAGAAAAAGTATGTACATTTTGATTTGGAATGAACTGGTTTTCTGCATTAAGCTGTGATAAAATGTGATCTGAGCTTCATGTAAGTCATAGTAAAAGGTAAACACAATGTTCTCAAGATGATAAAACAGAAACAGTCATTATTTCCTATGTCTTTATTGAACCTATCCATTCAACGAAAGTGCTGCAGGAAAAAGAAAGTGAATCTTTGGTGTTATTAGTTAGTTAACCCTCTTTTGACAGCCGTAGCATTTAGCAAGTGCTTTCAGTAGCTCTGGGTCCAACCTTCACAACCTCCAGGAGGATTTTTGGACCATTCCACTTTCCAGAACTGCTCTGGCTCTGACATATCAGTAGCTTATCTGGTGTTAACGGCTCTGTTGAGGTCGAGCCATAAAACACACATTTTTATCACACATTCTCCCTTTTTAAATACCATTTGTGTGCAGGAAAAAGGTTTATACACTTACTGTTTCCACAGAAATGAAGACCATTAGTGAGAGACAGGTGAAAATTAAGTTTTAGTTCATTAATCAAGTGCGACCATCTCAATAAATCAGATGTTTGACAGTTTTGCTGGACTTGCTGGCATTTAGGTTTGTGTTAACACAATGCCAAGGAGGAAAGACATTAGTAGTGATAGAAGAAATGTAATCGATGGAATGGGCATACATTATTTTTCAATATAAGTACACAACCTGAATAACAGAACATTTGGCTCCCACAAAGCCTGGGATTGGGAGTAATGCTTGGTCTTCATAAGGATCCCTTCAGAGTATTTTGTCAGAGGAAATTAAAATCTGACATTAATAGCCTATTCAGTCTAGAGTTTGTAAATATATTATAAAATAATGATTCTTACCCAAAAACCGAACATACCAGAGGCAAAGTAATCACTGCAGAGCTGTGTTTCTGTACCTAGATTGCACTTATTGCTAAATTTTCAGTAATCCTTTCAGGCAATTGTACACGTGCATTTCCCCATTTAAATTTGTTTTTGTTGTGACACTGACTTAGTTGTCTTTTTGCCAGTTAGTGGCCATAACCTCTGTACTGTGGCATTTCACAGATTGCATCATGTCCAGTACCTCAGTTCTTCTAGGATTATTCACAGGTGGGCAGCACTATGCAATATGGCTTATGTTTGCAAAGTTGTATCAGTATAAGTCACAATAAATCTTGAACAATATCCTTTTAACAGATAAGACCAAAGTGGATATGTCCAGTGATGATGCATGACATTATATTTTCATATCAACATAAAACACTTCCTACAAACTGCCAAACATGATGGTTGAAGGTTGATCATTTGTACTTGTTTTACATCCACATGACTCCTTGCAGTCATTGAGTCAACTATGTACTCATTTGCATGCTGAAGTATTGTTCAGTGTGTCTAGCAGCTAAAGCTTGGCTTAAATTAGGTCATGTAACAGGACAACGATCCCAAGTTCATCAAGAAATCAGCAACAGAATGACCACAAAAGAAGACAGTCAGGGCATGGCAGTGAAGCAATAAAAGTCCAGACCTTGACCCAACTAAAATACTGCTGTGGGGTCTTAAGAGAGCTGTTCATAAATTAGCTCAAGCAAATCTTGATGAAGTGAAGAAACTTCTTTGTGATGGATTAGTCAGCATTCCTCCACAGAAACTTAAGAAACTGATCATGTAATACAAAAAACAGCTACTTTAAGTTATCCCTCTTAAAAGTTGTTGTACCAACTATTTGTTCATGTTTTTGTGTTTTGCCTTGTTTTTTGTTAATCCTGATAAAAACAGACAATCTTGCTAGTTGATTGCCATTATTATTTGTCATTTTTAAGCACACAAATGGTGACAAAATAAACACATGTAGCAAACAAAATGAACAGGAAAACCCTCATCCTGAATCCAATAAACACCTGAAAGAAACACAGTCAACATCAAGCTGTTATTTTATAAACCCTTATAAAATAACATTTAATATTACTGTTAGTCCCACAGTGGGGAAATTTATCCTCTGCTTTAAACCCATCACTGAAAGTAGTTTGGGTTAGGGCCCATCTGTGTTACCAAAGGAGGTTGAGCCTGGGTCCTTCACACCCAATACCACCTTTGTACCTACTAGGTTACCACTTCCCAATATCCAAGTACAGCCAGAAGCTTTTACTGTTGAGGTAGCAGCAAGTGCAACACCAGCTTTTAGCTGCCCAAAGATTCATTACCTCCTTAATGATTTAATTTGAGGATTTGAACCCACACCTCTTATGAGACTGGAACCTAAAGCTAGTGCCTTAGACCACTCAGGCACACTACCACAAGCAAACCAATCACAAAAATTCAAGAATGCTGTTTGGCCCAGAAAACCCATGCAAGCATCTTGTTGCTATGCGATCCCAAGAAAGGACTACCACCATATAAGAGCTAAAACTTTGCAGATTCCAATGATGTCAGAATAGCTGATCTGTGACAAAAACATACTGGGTTAATAGAAGAACCACAAAAACACAACTTGCCTTTTCCAGCCCACCTCTAAAAGGGTATATGTCTAGTTCTGCTCTAAAGTTGGACATTTTAACATTGAAATCAATGGAGATTGACTCACTTTTGGAGCCAGCCTCTATCGGCCAGTCAAGGAGCTGCAATGATTCTTCCTTCAGCATGTGATTTACCAGGACGTTAGAATGATGGCGCTTTGTCGTTACTGAAATGAGTACCAAGGCTGAAGCATTGACTGTCAGAGGTTGATTGATCGATTCTCTATGATGTTAAATAGCATTACCGTTACCATTCTGATTTAATTTGTCCATCCATCCTCCTTTCTGTTTTTGCTACCAAAACATTTGAAATAAGTACTTCAGATGCAGAAATGAAGACTGGTTAAGTATCAGTCGAACTCCACCAGGATCCTCAATGAGCAAAAGGCACGACTAACTGACAAGCTGTTTGGCTCCACAGGAATCTGTCTAACTGACTATGCTAAAAAGCATTAGCTTACATTCATTCTGATGGAATTAGTCCATCCATCCTCATTTCTCTTGTTGCTACCAAAACAATATTTGAAACAAGTACTGCAAGAGCTGAAGCAAGGTCTTGGAACTGCTCCAATCGAGCACTAGCAGAAACCCTGATAAGCTGATGTTCAACTAATTGACTTTGCTGCATTTTGCTGCTCTGGGCTTTTCAGAGCTGAGTCCTGTTGGCAGTCTGGGCAAAGTTAGTCACTCTGAAAGGTTGCAGACCAACCTAGAGGGTGCCTTGGCTGGAGGTACCTGCTGTCCTGGCTGCTGAAAGGGCAGGCAGCCAGTGAGCTAGAGGCTTTTCTGGTTAGCCCAGATAGCAGACGAAGGCTGCTGCAGAGTTAGGACTTAATTCACAACTCAAAACTCAGGTCAAGACAATGCTAAGCGCTTCATAGTTAATGTGATGACAGCTATTTATTAACCATAGCCAGCTGTCAGTCAAAAGATCAATTTGTGCATTGATATGTTGCTTTTTATAATTTTTTACAATTTGTAGCCAACCTTTAAAGGTCATTTGAGGAACTGTATTTTTTTAAACTTATGCATTGATCTCTAAAGACCGTGTGTTGCCCCTTGGAAGGAACGTACAACGCCCACAATTTCCAATCACCATCTTAACAGACATACTCTATTTGCCTTGTTCTGATTGGATAATGTCTCCAGTAACTCACATAGTCTGAGATGCTGTTGATTCTGTTGCCAGTTGCCAGATTTCAGAGAGTGGTGGATGCTCCTGGTAATCTGAAACCTTCTTCCAGAGATATTGGCTTGCCTAAACAACCCTTAGCTCACTGACGGCCCCACCTGGTGGCACATACCAGTGTGCTGAAAAATCAGTTGATACAGAAGGCCCTCAAATTACAGTAGAATTAATGTATTTTATGGTGTATATATTAAGTAAAACAGATTTTATCGTTTGGGACCTGAAAATCTCAATAGCACTGGTATGACAAAATATACCAGAAAGTCAATTAAGAAAGTTGGTGTAAACATTTTTCATCAAAACCTTCCAAAAAAAAAACTTGGTTGCACAATATGGTAATTTTGGTGCAATATGGGATGTTACAGAATAGATTTCTAGAGTGTTTAAGTTTTCACTCCATGAGCCCACTGAGATATATACTCCAAAAGTGGACTATTTTGTTAGATCTTATTTTGTAGCTGTTTTTGCTGCGTTCCATCTTCATTTGTTCTGTCTTGGCAATATGTGCACTTGACACTTTTTTTGTAATCTCATAAGATACCTTTATTATGATGCCAAATTCAGTCAAATAGACCTCATAGTTGCTGAGATGACACTCATTTTAAATTGGGTTTGCTGTTTCAAGCAGAAATCTCAAAAATAGGTTTAGTTGGGAACGGGAAAGTAATGGAATAATGACTCAGTATAATGCATCTTGTGCTGTTTTTCACCTGAGGTTGCATTTACTTAATTTTAAGGCCAGATGATCTAGTTATACAATATGATATTCTGATATGTAAAACCTTAGAATTGACAAAGGTTATGCTCTACATGTGTTTTACACAGCAAGTTGTCATAGACTTCTCTGGATTAATTATTCAGCCAACCTTCGCCCTGTTAGGTCTGTTATCCATCTATTCTATGCTGTTTACAAAAACACACTAACACTGCAGATCTGTCCTCCCCAAGGCCTGATTTAGGTCTCTGTCCTGTATTGTCTGCCACCCATGCTCCCCTCTCCCTCCCCCTCCTCCCTACCTCCTCACCGTGCCCTCATCTCAGCTGGGCCATGAATAAGGAGCTGACACCAAACTGCCAACCTGCAAGCTGTCATGCCCCTGCAGCTTGCCGCTGGTGTAGCCACCAGCAAGGGCACAGGACTCCCCTTGTCCACACACGCACTCACGTACACACACAGAGCCAAAATATGCTTTTTATTTGCTTTTAAGAAATAAACTGCAATCTTGACAAAAGCTAATTTGACATTTAAAAAAGCGACATTCTTACATCATTGGATGTTACAGTAAAATTCTGCAGTGGCTGCTGGGAGAGCGTGTGCCATCCTGCATGTGCTTCTATTTATTTTTAGCTTACTTAGCAACATATGTTATGCATAAACTATATCATTAATTTCTCTCTTTGAGTGAGCCTTGTCATTAAAAATACAACAGATCCGCCCTCTGCTTTTTCCAGCTGCCAAATCCAAGTGGCTACAATGTCTTTTCACACAAGAAGGCATTGTAGTCAAACAATGTTGCTGTGTTTGGGGGGATGAAAGCCGACCATTGTTGGAGGCTGTTGCTTGAATCCCAGTTTTTATTTGATATAAAACGGGTAATTCCATTGCATAACAGCGTTAGTATTTTTTTTTTTTAAGAAACCTTGTCATGGGATGGAAGAGGTGGGAGACGGGGGCTGGTGGTAGGGAGTAGTGGGCAGTGGTGGTGGGGGCAGGAGTGGGTTAAAAAGCGACTCACTTTAAAGGAGGAAATCCTCACTTTTAGCGATGATGGAGATAATCCTCATTTTGTTGTGATACTGAGTGCAAATGACTAAGATTTAGCTCGAGAGCACATATGAATATTAAGCTAATAACAGGTTAATATGCAAGTATTTGGTTCCAGACTTATTAAGTTTCCCTGGTTAAAGGAATGAATCTCGTTTGCTGGAAGGAAGTGGTAATGATACCAATCTGATTCTGATGTCACAGGCTGATATAGGTTACTCTGGCGCTGCAGGCGGACCTTCTGGTGGGTCTTAAAAGTTAAAAATATGATTATGTTTTTCAAGTGAGCTTGGGTGACTAATCTCAGTGGAAATGGCAACAAATACCACCTTCTTATAGTACATTTTGCTGGCATTTAGAGTATCCATGCAGCATGATGTGACATGGCTATTAAACATCATCAGTGGCTTGTTGCCGAGGACAAGTTCAGCTGAAGTTCATGGTATTACGGTCAGTGAAATGCTGTCGTTGTCCTATGTCTGGATCATCTGGATTGATAAGAAAACACAACCCTTTATTTTACACTGATATTGCCCACAAACTCTGAACAAGCCTCTACTGGAGGATATCACTCAAAACACAAATGGAAAGAGTTAAACTCAACAAAGGTATTAACTGGGTAAGCACCAAGACTCAATCCTCCAAAACTAACAGGTTTAAGGTTTTAAATGAAAAAGATAATCGTATTAGAGAGCCAGAGACACAAAGAGAGTGGCATTTCACGGTCTTGGATCCTGTTAATCACCTACCAGGCTATCCTCGGGTTCAGGTGCAAGGAGGAAGGAGAGGGCTACTGATACTGCACCGAGACACGACTCCTTTTATAGATGAATTTGTTCTCTCTGCATGGGACTACCATGGCTAAACAAGGACTAAGAAGCAAAACAAATGCTAATCAGTTTGCCGCTGAATGCATTTTGGCAAGGCTGTGTATGCTGTCTGTTTTTCAAAGGGGGAAACAAGCAATTTGGCTCTGCCATTTAACAATCATAGTGTGATTGGCTTTTACACCGTCTGGACTGCGTTTTATCCTGGCACTGAGTCTCACACTGATGTTTCTGTATGCCATTTCTTATTGAGGACAGTCAGGTTGCTGGTACTCTGTTCCAGCTGAGAGTATTGAATGAGTAGGCTGCAGCATCTCTTCTGTTGACAGGGGCATTCCATCGTGCGAAGATGCACACTGGAAATTCTCACTTCAATCCCTGATCAGTCCTCCAACATAAGAGAAAGAAACAATTAGAATTTCCATTCATACTTATCTAATTTAGAAGGAGGGTGTCTGTACTGTCTCTGTTATTTTTATTTTCTGTATTCACTCTGTTGCACCAAATGCCATAATTTGTCACTGACACATTGTTAAATGGCTACTATATATCAGGACAAAAAAATGACAATGTGTTTCAAAATTGTGGAGCTGATCCTGGATGAATTTGAATTCCAAAAATGACCTAAAGAGGAGCACCTTTTGTTGTCCCTCATTAACTTTCCCACTATCAGTCTCATTTCAAACATTTTAAAAGAACCCGCTGCACATTGATTGAGCAGGAACTAGTTATTAATTGTCTTAATAGCCAGTAACATTTCAGGCGTAACACTCTCCCCATAATGCAGCTCAACTGAACCAAATGTGACGGTACTTTGTTGCAAGATGAAGAAATAAAAAAAAATCATTTTGAAAAGGATCAAACACAAATTAAATTAATGATTTAAACAAATGCTGGTTCATTTCTTCTTAGCTGTCAAACACTTTTCTGATATTCTGTGCATTTTATCTGAACTTCACATATTGTGTACTTTGTCATTTTCTTTTTTAGCTCCAAAATATCATCCTACCACATACTGAGGTCTCTGAAATTAGTTAGGACATATGTTTGGGGAAAAAAAGTCCCTGTCTTCTCTGACTATAACGTACTTCAGAGCAGTGAGCAGATAGAAACACAGTCCCCTTGTTGACTCACTGATGAAACACATAGGAAGTGAAAGGCTGCTACCAGCTACTTTTCTGCCACTGTGGGAAATCTGAGGAGAGCCCACTGTAAGCAGTGACATTTTGTTTTTACTGCAGCAGCAGCTCCCCTGTGACACTCCTCTTACCACTGATGATGATCCTGTTGTGGGTTGTGTTTGAGGGTGTCTCTTTACCGCCAGGTCCTTATCAGTCTTGGAACATGGGCAAGTTTGCTCCCAGCTAAGTCTGAGTCAGATGACAAAAATGTATCTATTCTAGAAGCAGTGAGGCTGCTGGGAAGGCAGGTGATCCCAGATTTGTCAGTGCATGAGTCGTCCCATTCTCCTCATGCTTTCTCTCTTTCTTTTCCCCCAGTGATGGCCTTGGCTGTGAAGCTGTGCCGGTGATCCTGGCGCTGCATGTAGGGAAGGAGCAGAGACCCCTTGACAACCAACCTACCTTCCTATGTTTCTCTCTCATAAAAACGGCAGAGAGAGGAAAAAAAACACACTAACATAAACAAATGCTACCATGTACAGCGTGGAGGACCTCCTCATCTCTCATGGATACAAGCTGCCCAAGCATGCCACCTCCTCCACTCCTACTCCGGTTCCTGCATCTTCATCCCACCAGCCTCCATCATCCTCACCGCCGTCCTACAGCAAACACCATGAAATTCTGGAGAACAGGCATGGCGCCAGGACAGTAAATGGGTATGAAAGAGGGCCCGTGGTGGCCTTCGGGACCAGCGGCGGATCAAGGCAGCCCCAAGTGTACGGCGGTGGCTGTCCCAACAACAACAACGAACCTAAGGACAGGAGCCAGACAAAACAGGAGGGCGAGAACCGGGGCCAAACTGACAACCACTCCTTGGGAGAATCCCTGACCTCAGACAGTGGGTAAGGCGTAGTCTGTGGTGTCGCTCCAGACTGCTGATGTCTGTCTGAACAGCCCTGTGCTGTTTGTGGGTCCCCTTACAATGTACCAGCTGATGACATGATTACTCACTATTATGTTATTTCATGATTCATGAAATAATTTACCAAGGAGCTTTGCTTGGGGATATGCATCACATCTTTAGTAGCACCGCTGCTCGGTCCTTCCTGCCATCTTCTCTTTTGTCTGTGTTACCCCCTGTGTGTGACTTCCTCTAATTTCATCTGTACTCCCCTCTCTTCCTCTGCTTAATCACGTCTTAAGCAGCAGAAGAGGGATAATGCATGCTCATGCCTTTATATGCCGCATGGGATTCCAGGAGTTGTAATCAATACAGCTTCTGGGCAAACCTTACACACACACACGCACACAGGTTGCCTGGTTTGTCAGGATACCCTGTTCCTTATTTTACCCTCACACATAATCAATACCTCTAACTGGCCCCCACCCTTTCAAAAGCATGACATCTACTTACATAATGCATATCCCATCAATTAAACAAGACTCATATAGAGAATATTTAAATATGTATATGGATGGAAGGCTATTTTTAGTTGAGACCAGAGTTATGCAATTGAAACCCTCTTGAGAAAGGAGTGTTGGAATGTATGATATTTCCAGGGATGATGTCTGGCTTCAGTCAGTCTGTTTTTTCCTGAAAACAGGATTGTTTAGTTTGTCTGTTTGCAGCAGTTTAGGGCGTTACTCTGCTGTAACTGAGACAAAGTTAATACAGCTGTTCCTCTCTCTACACAGTTAACCAGACTTTTCAGTGTTTTCCTGAAGATTTTGTGAGGGGGGTTATTTTTCTCTCTAAACCGTTTTAGCCACCAGCAAGTGACCTTGAGTGTCAATGGTTTTGTTTGGTTTTGTTTGTGTTTGATAATTCTTGTATGTTTTTTTTTTAAAACTATAATCCACATTTTCATGCCGCTCGTCTGTCACTGCTATCAGAGCATTCTACTGGGAATGTGGGAATTGCTAAGACATATGTTCTGCGATTTCAGTCTGTTGTTTGTTCATCCCTCTTTTTTTCCCCTCACCCAAATCCATTGCATGGCAGCTTTAGTTTAGATAAGGCGCAGGCCTATCTTGGCACTCCCACTAGAAATGACTACTTAGAGCCAATTAGACTAATGTTAGTAACTCATCTTGCATGAAATGCCCTCAAATTTTGCAGACTGTTGTGGCGAGCCACCCACCCCCCTCTTGCAGCAAACATTCCTGGCTAGTAATGATCATGGATGGAAATGTCAAGGATGCTCAGTGGCCGAGGCCTCAAGAGGGAGTACACGTGTGCTTGCATCTTGTTTACATTGTCAGTCTGTCTCTCCACAAATAGAAATGAATCATTAGGCTGCATGCAGGGTCTCGCTGCATCTCGGTGAAGTCCGTCAGAGCTGCCATTAGACATCTTCTCAGTGGCTGCCCTTATGCTGATCTACAGTTCATTCTCTCAGATTACGAACTAAAAGAATAAATTAATAGAAAGATTGTTAGTGACACTGGTTCTGAAGTGAGATCTGCACAGAGGACATTGAAGGACTAACCGTCACAGTCTGTCATTGTGCAATGTGATCATTATGTCCCCACAGAAAATCCAAATTACCTAACACTGCTCTGCTACTTCTAGTCATCTGTCTCCATCTAGTGGGAGAGGAACCCCGAGACAGATCCCACCAGACAACTTGTGACAAGCTCACAAATTTTCCTCCAGCTATTTGTTGGAATCTGTTGAACCTAAAGAGGGATGATGTATTGTTCATTGTTGGGTTGCTTTAATTTTCTTAAGGGCACATAATTCAGATTAATTCAGAGTGTGTATGTCATCAAATTACAGTTAACTTTGAATCATCTGTAACGCCAAAAATCAAAGCTTTGTGTTTACAGATAAAGACATTAGTTTGTTATTGATCAAAAAATTGGGATAAATTAAGACACTTTGTGAAGTCTTTCTCAAACGGCAGTTTAGTATTTGTGATATAAATGGAAAAGAGCCAAGTTCATGTCTTCCTGACATTGTTCTTTGTTAGTTGTTTAAGTCAATTCGCATAATGAAAAAGTGTATGATAAGAGGGTTTGACACAGCTTGACTTCCCAACATGCATTTATGTGGAAGTATATTAATATTTTTTATTCAAATGTTTCAACACAGGTTTTGTGATGGCACCAGAGGCCCTCAGACATCATCCAAGGATGTTTCCTACTGGAGGAGGAGAGGCCAAGACTTCACTGTGTTGCTGGACTATGCTGACTTCAGAGAATCCCATGGAGTGGGACAAGGGGTTTACAGTAGACCAGAAGGGCCTCAGCAAGCAAGAGGCCAAGAGCCATCTGCAGAAGACCGTCAAAGGTCGGTCCAAGAGAGGCAGCGCTGGGGTGCTCAGGTCCAGGCCCAGGTTCAGGCTCAAGCCCAGGCTCAGGCTCAGGCTCAAGCCCAAGCCCAAGCTCAGGCTCAGGGTCAGGCTCAGGCCCAGGCCCAAGCCCAGGCTCAGGCTCAGGCTCAGGCTCAGGCCCGCTCCAGAGAGAGAGAAGCAGCTCTCCATCAGTGGAGGATGGCAAATGAGAGGAAGTGCCAAAGCCTGGGGACAGAGGAGTGGAATCCAGCTGTAATCTTTGGCCGCCAGATGTCACAGAGTGAGGGTGAGCGCTGGGCCCAGGAACAGCAGCGGCTCCGTGCCAGAACACCAGAGGCGATGGTAGTCAACCCCAGGACCAAAGTCAAATCCCAGTCTCTGCCCAGGATGATGCAACCTGAGAGCCTACAGTATGTGGACTTTGCTGTATCTGGTCAGAGGCTGTACAGGCGGGTCAATGGACATCCAGTGTCACACCATGACCTTTACAGAGCACCCCGCTGGCCAGAGAACGGTAGACCAGCTAGTGCTAACCAACTCTCAATGACACCAAAGCCCCGCTTCACCCGACCCCCCAGGCCTCCATCTTATGAGATGCACCAGCAGATCAGGGGAAGCTGTGAGGTTCTGTCTGGCAGAGAATCAGCCATTCCCCATGCCAGGGACAGAACACCCCTTCCCATATCAAGAACAACCGACCCTCATTTGGACTATTTTGCACAGGACTCTGGACCCCCAGGATACATCCCTCCCCCATCATATAAAAGAGCTCCTATAATGGGAGCAGGGCGCCGAGGATATGGGGAAATTTCTGTTGACTACAGGTACTTAAGAATTTATATATATATATATATATATATATATATATATATATATATATATATATATATATATATATATATATATA